>CAIGRB010173801.1:30362-42470 GCA_903798255.1 Fraxinus quadrangulata
ATATAAATCGAGATATAATTTTTTTAATCATTTATTTTTCTATTTTCTCACATTGAATTGTCGAGAGTGTTTAACACCTATTTGATGATCATTATTTGGTAAAAATAATGTTTTGAATAGTGAATTTTTTGAGAATGTGGTTAAAAAATAGAATTTTTTTTGAATTTATGTGCATAATATTTATTGCGTGAATATGTAGTTAAAAATAAGTATGGAGAAAAAGAATAATACTATTCATAGTGAAAATTAATGATAGTCGACATACGTAATATGCATGTGTCAGTTTGTTATTTAATGAATTAATGTGATAATTTTTTATTATTTTATGCATCAAATAATAACATTGATATATGATGAATACAAGCAACATTCACTGTGAATAACATTACTCGTATAAAAAATTGTTTTGAAAAAAGGCCCATCAAACAAAAGCTTAATGTATAGGCCATGGGTGAAATTGCAAGTGATGATAGCAACTTTTTGAAGTTTTCGAGTCATGCTTGATGTACACTTTTGAGTGTACATCAACCATGGTTGTTCTAATATATACATAAGCTCAAAAGGTGCTAAATATTTGAGATCAAATTAGACATTTTAGAAAAAATATTCTATTTTTTTCTCCGAAAACTTCTTTTAAATTATATGCCACTTTCCTTGTTGAAAGTATGGTTAATTTCTTAATTTTCTACTATATCCCTATTTAATATTCGTTGTTATCAATAAATATGAATTACTCATTTTTATAGTTATTTAATGTAGGGATATATTAGGAAAAATATAAGAAAAATTTATATTTTCAACTATATTAATTATATTTTCTTAATCTATGTGAAAATTGAAACAAGTTTATCTTTATATGTTGGATGTAGTAATATATGTGTGTGTTGGGAAAATTGGAATTTATTAGTTACTATATTAATTATATTTTATTAATATGTGTAAAAATGAAAATAAGTCTATCTTTATGGGATGACGGAAGTATACAATTTCGAAAATTTTGTTTCTTTTATGTAATGTTATAATATTTTTTTATGTAGGAAATGTAAAGCGACAAATAGGTTAACTAATGATTGAATCGACGGTGTCCGTCATTTTGTCCTCGTGCTGAGAATATTTTAAAGAATGTGACTGATGTAAATAAAAAATTTGAGTAAAGTCTACAAAAAAAAAAAAAAGATTTAGGACCGCAACTGCAATTATTCCATATTTATAATTATTTGTTTCTTAAAATTACCAGTTTGCACATACACCTCGTCCTTATCTAATCTCAGAAGACTGAATTGAAATAGGTGTAAGGGTATTATTGACAATTCAGTATATTGCTATTTGGAGTGTCACTATCATTACATTTATTTTGTTAGTTTCATAATGTTGAAATGTGCTCATCGCAATAATAAATAATTTTTCTGAAGATTAATAATTATTAATTAAACTAAAAGAAAATGATAATAATATTCTAGCACGCTACAAGTTTATTAGATCGATTCATTTTTTTAATTGTAAATGATAAAGACGTAGTCGATAAAGATATTTATATAATTCTATTCCACGATAATACTTACAGAACTTTATTGGCTTAAAAAAAAAAAATCGATTTTCGATTTATTTTATAGTACGACATATCAAGCAATTTTCTAATAATGTGAAGGTGTCGTGGTCGGAAAATAAATAAATAGCTAATGGTTAATTATTTTACTTACGGGATAATAAAAATGAAATTGATGTAATAAACAAACGTGATATTTTCCTTTTATACTTGCTCGATCAGCCACACATCATGGATAAACTATATTCAATATAAAAAAAATTGTAAGCAAGTCATATTGGCGAATTAAAACAAAATTTTCAACAAAGTAATTTGTAACAAAATCGGACAAATTTCATAGAAAAATTGACTTGCATTTAAACGAATTAACTACTAGCTCATTTTAGATGGACAACCCTAAAATCATTCCACGAGACAAAACAATTCCCTAAATTCGACAATGAAATACGATAATGAATTGTCAAATAACACTTTATATTAAAAAAATTTGCAACTACAAACGAGAAAGATACGATAATGATGATGCGAAGAAATAGACGAAATCGTTTCGAATATTGAAAATTTCTTACTCTTAATAACGACGTGTTTCTCTATTCTTGTGAACGAAAAAGATTTAGACAAAGTTCGACTCGAGATCTTGAGTAGGCTGGGAAAGGGGATGGGCCAAAGGGGTGACCTGAGAACACAAGTGCATAGGGTCACCTTGGCTTGCACAAAGCCAATCCCACTTCACATGTGTTCTCAAGCTCACTCCTATGGGGTGAGCCCCTTGTTCTTCAAATCATCATGTTTGGGAAATAGAATTGGGCTCCCTTTTTATAATAAGACTAGTAGTTGTACTTGACTAGTGTAACTATGTGGTCATTCTATTGACACTGCCCCAAATCTCGATGTGACAGTTTTATAGAAATATTTCCACACTATTGCGACATTATTGTAACTCTCGGATTTGGTAGATTATTTCCATGGTATTGTACTTGCAATCAGTGTAAGACTGAGATTTTTATTTTTGGAGCTACTAGATTTTATTTTTGTACAATTAAATCGCTTTAATTAAGATTTTGTTAGAATTGATCGATGTACCTGATGCAAGACGAAAAACATGAATAATAATGAAGGGTCTTGTTCGTAACACACGAACGGATATTGCTCGAATTTTGCTCGAACGGACGTGAGAAATACTGAAATTCACCACATAATGGAAAACTGAAATATATTATTAAAAAAAAACGATTGTAGGATTTTCTAACATTTAAAAACATATTTAAACGTCAAAGTGATACCCTAATTCGATAAATAAATCTGAATAAAACTAGAAAATTGCAAAAATGATGAAAATATCCGACTCAAAATAGAAAAAAAATGCTAAAATGGAACCCTGAAGGATGAAATTTAATCTCGATAGTTTGGCTAACATTGTCACCACGACAAAACTGTAGAGAACTGAAAACACTTTCGAATTGTACTCGTATGCATAAATTTAACACTCTAGTTGAAAGGTACGCACGTTTTCTTAAGCCTTTCTTATTTCTCCACTTTTCCAACTGATTTATATTGTTAACTCGACGAATTTGATCCCTTAATTTTATCTTTGTTACTCATTGGAGACTGAATTTCACATCTCGCATCTTATCTATCACTCCCTACGTTATCTTTTGAAAAATAAAACGTCTTTGATAACATATCACAATAAGTTTAGCCATGTCACGTCGTTAATTATTCTAATGCTGACTGAACTTTCATGGTTGCTTCTCGTTAGTCACCGTACTTACAATATGGTTTCCCCATCCGTAACTCCTTCGGTCCTTCCTAACCTCGTTGATGACGTGGCAAACAACTTGCCAACGTGTCAGGCAAATCAAGTTAGTTTCAACCATGTACAGAAAATATTTATCCATTTCGAACGTGTTTTTAAGGTTAAATTGAAAAATAATATTCAAATAATCCATATGCACCCATCAATGTCAACCAGATAAAATCGTGATTGGGGATTTCTAATTCTAGAGTGTCTTCCAACCCAACCCTAATATAAATTACTAAAAAAACAACATAAATTAACAAAATGGAGAATCCAATCTAATAAAACTTGCATTTTCGACGCATTTTGTCGCAACACATTAAATTCAGTTATGTATATTTTGAAGCAATGAACCATGGCAAATAAAGATGAAAGTTCAGCGACGGTTAGGGTTGAACTTTTCAACCTTTCACGTAGTGTAGTTACTTGTCCCAATATTCGAAAGTCGGATTCTAAATCCTCAACTTATTTAAATATGTGAATCAAAATCTCCCATGACATAATCGCAATATAGAAGTTAATATCGAATGTCATTTTCACGCAATATAAAGCTCAATGACACAACCTAGTAAACCACTTAATAATTCAGCTCCTGTTTGGTGCACATTCTTTAGTCAAGAATACATTTTTTTTATGTAATGGGGAATATGTGGTTGAAAAAAAAGGAAAAATTATTGATATGATGGGAAATATTATTTTATTAAAGAATGTGTGGTTGAAAATGAGTAAAAAAATAAAAATGAAAAAAATAATGTGGTTCAAACAGGAGTTCAATTAAATTCAACTATAGTCTATTGCTTTCACATTGACAGTTTTATCACATAAGAACTCAGATTTACATATTTAAATAGGTTTCTAATTCAAAATTTTATTTTTAAAGGTCGAAAAACCCATAATAATACCACATAAAAGTTGGGAGCTCAATCCTAATATTTCCTTAAAATGATTAACCCGACTGAATGTATTAAGTCCTGTTTGGTGAAAATTAAAATTAGATTTTTAATATTTTGATAAAAGTTCACGAAATGTATGATTAAAAAATTTCGAGAAACATTAAAAATATATTTTAAAGTTAATTATTAATTTTGAGTTAGATTTAAATCAATTATCTGCCAAATAGGGGCTAAAAATAGAAGTTGGAAGACGTTTGAGTTCAGAAAAAAGAAATGCTAAAAATGTCAACCTTGGATACCGCGTTCGCAATTAATACTCCAACTTCCTAGATGGGACAAGTATAAACCGTGTTCCGACTTCCAACAGACGAGTGAGACGTTCTAGGCCGGGCCGGTCCTGTCCGGTCCGGTCCAAAATTAGCAGATTTTTTTTTTTTTGGTTTTCATTACAAGTAAAATAGGCCTAAAATGACCTAAATTTTAATTTTCTCATAATCAGGCACCATATTTTTATAAATTTTTAAAACTAGCTCTGCATCTATCTAGCTTTTCTTTTATCTAAAATTATTCTAAAATTTTAAAACTAGCTCTGCATTTTTATTCTTATTCTTATCTAGCGTGGTCTAGCCAAAATCCGATCTAGCTTTTCTATCTAGATCTATTTTAATAGAAAGAAATTAAGGTCAATAAACGTAGCTCAACTCAACTGAATTGGCACGATTAGGGATGTCAACATGGCAAATATAGGAAAAGATTAAGTCTCGGTTTGACAAAACTTTTTGTGAGATTATGAGTTGGTCAAATTTTATTTTTTAATCACATATTTCATTAGGTCCACAATCAAATAGTTGAGATCTGCTGTCCAATCTACTTAATAATTCATTAACGCATTACGTTAAATTAACAAATAACACGTTCAGCTTTTCCCCAATTGTTACTTGTGTTTAAAATAGATGTAAGATAATGTGTTAATAAATTATTGATGTACCATAAGTTGGACAGCCAATTTTTAACCATAGATTTCCACTCCAACTTTTGTTACTTTTTAATGCTAACTTGTAATATCAAAAAGTTGTTAAGGGGACTAAGATATCCTCATTTCCCACTCATTGACAAAAATTTAATAATTATTTTTGTTTCTTAAATACAATTTAAATTTAAAACATAAAATGACTTTTTTTTTAAAAAGTCCCTCCGGCGGCATATCACGTTCCCACTTTGATCTCCAATCAATCATCGAGAAATTCTTACCGGCCTACCCCATTTGGGGATGAACACGGAACGGGGATGAGGCGCGATAAAATGAAACGAGATGGGACGGGACACGATATTTTATCATGTGAATAATGAGTTGTCCAACCCATTTCCTCTCTCTTCCTGTGGTGGTTACCACGACGCGTTGACAATACTAGAAGGAAGCTTCTTTCATCCTTTCTTAGTGGTATAGACTATCTCCTATATATCCACAAATTTATCCCCTCCAATAATCCATTTTCATTTCATCACTCAACGAAATACCAATCATCTTCTTGATTTCACTTTCTCAATGGATTTCTTCTCCAACCATGATGAGAAAGGCAAGCCCACCCCTGATCAGCCCCATAATCCAAACCACCACCCAAAACCATCAAAATCTGACCTTTTGAACAGCGCCAAGGTGGTGGCTGATGCCGCCAAATCCCATCTCCGCCATGAGGAGAACAAGGTTGACAACCACAAGGTCGCTGGTGCGGCAGCGGACCTCTTAAATGCGGCCTCGGAATATGGGAAGCTAGATGATAACGAGGGCCTGGGGAAATATGTTGACAAGGCTGAAAATTATCTCTATAAGTACCATACTTCTCATTCTTCCACCACCACCACCACCACTTATCCACACCACTCAACCACCACCACCACTGAAACCACACATACATCAGGGCATCCGGGTGGTGATCATGGGCATTCTAAAGGAGGGTATGGGGAGTATATTAAGATGGCAGAAGATCTGTTGAAGAAGCACTCTGGCGGCAGCGGTGGAGCAACCAACACCTCAACCGATCATATGCATTCATCAGCACATTCCGAAGGAGGTCATGGAAATTCAGGAAGTGGATATGGAGAATATATGAAGATGGCTGGAGAATTCATGAAGAAACACTGACTTCATTAATAGGCCAATAGGCCTTTACCTCGTATTTAGTTAATGTGTTATGTTAAATTGCTTTTTATCGACTGTGTTACAGCTTTTATGTGTTCTAATACCATGCTGAACCAAATTATTTAAGATAAAAATATTCACTTCGACACAAAATATTGCGACTTTTCGTTTCTTAATCACTCTTAATGCCGTAAACTGTACACATAGAAAAGAACTTAAAAGCAGAGACATGTTGATGGAAGCTTTCCAGTTGCTCTGATTTTGTTTGCCTTTGCTTTCACTTTGAACTCTTCGTTTCTTCGATTGTCCTTTGCCTGTTCCCTTGCTCCTGCAGCTATCTCTTGAATTCTCTCAATGTCACTCCGGTACCTCTCAATGGCTTTTTTTCGTTTCTTGTCTGATAATTCATTCTGAAAATTTGTTAACTTCATAGTCAGCTCAAACAATAGCAGTTCTCAGAACATGTTTCGAATATAAAACTGTAATTGACAAGATTTTAGGTTCTTTTATTCCTCAATATTCTCCAGTATTTTACAGAAATGTAAGAACCATAAAGTGCTCTAGGATGCGACGAAATGAACCTCTGTCTTTTCTAGTCGACGCCTTGCTTTTTCCTTCTTCTTAGTCTCCCATTTTTGAATTCTGGTTCTCAGGTTCTCATACCTGAAATATCGTTCATTAAAATCTATACAGAAACTTTATTTACGAGATATACACACTTAAACCTCAATTAAGATATAATTTCGTTAAAGACTATTTCCCATGGTTGGTGCCAAGCACTGGGATATTTCAGTTCGCTAGGCGGTCTCTTACCTGTCAATGGATTCATCAGCAGCTTGAACTGTATAAATATAGTCAGATATGATTCAGTACCTTTCTTCAATCCTAATCATTTCAGCTTTTTCCCAAGCATCTGCCATTGTGTCTCCAGGTCTCGGCGAATACTGGTTTTTGGTTTCAACTGGTTGAGGTGTGGATTGTCTGGGGGGTGGCCAGTCGGGCTTCGGCACCACACTTTCAGGATTTTCACTACTTGTTTGAGTTGTCACCACACGTTCAGGCATTTTGCTCCTTGTTCGAGTTCGTTCCATGGATGGGGAAGGTTCAGCAGCCTTCCGAGGCACTGATTTTTCAGGTAGAGTATCAACATAAGTTGGCGTTTTTTTCATGGATGGTGCAGGGACAACTTCCTTTTCAGGCATCTTTAATCCACTAGTTGGCATCCAGGCATCTAGATCTTGTGAACTTGTATTTGGAATTTCATCTGATACAAAATTATTTGTTAAACACAGACGATGTAAAAAGTGAATCCGGCCTTCACAAATGAATGAAGGTATTGAAGATTGAATATAAATAAATAAATTTATACCTGAGAATGAAACAGTACGTTTGCGTAAAATTCCTTGAATTTCTGCTGCGTTGTTCGTCCTGGTGGAGGGTGGATATTCAGGGCCATAAGCTGCCGTCTTGTTCTGATCCCAAGTTCTTGATTCTTCAAGTGAATGAACTGCAAAAGCAGCAGCTGCAACTGCGGTGGTGTATGCGAGTACATCATCAGTGAAATCATAATCCCAACTCTCTTGTGTAGAAAACTGTCTTCTTAACCAACTCTGGCTTCTCTTTTTCTCTGCAAAACATGGTTTACATTCATTTCTTGATGCATATGTAGATTGTTAGTTTCTACTGCATACAAATCAATACATGTAGCAATATGGGAATTGTCAATTGACAAATAATTGTCCTCTTTCTATACTATGTTATATTGTGTCTTTGACATCATATAACCTTTATCAATATCTTTAACCACTAGAACTAATCTCCTGTCCATATTGGGCGGGATACATGTTGTCCACCGGTGATGTGGCAACATGTGATGGCCACATCACGGGGGGTGGGGGGGGTGGGGTTGGTTTTAAAATACAGGTAATGTTGCCACATTATCGGTGAACAATATATCTCCTGTCCACATCAGTTCTACTTTAACCACAGTAGAACTGTAGCTAACTCTTTGACCTCTTAACCATCTATATCCATGTCAGTTCAATAGTTGGTCGAATTCCAAATATCGATAAAAGCAAATGGAAACTTCGTATATGAAATAAATTAAGGCACCTCCTTTGAAAGATTGAGATTTTTGAGGTGATATTTTTCTGTCTCTTGCACTGCTGCTCTCTTCTTTGTGTTCCTTTCCTGTATTAGAATATCTTGACCTACACAAATGGTCAGCGATGATTGCAAAATTTTACTGCTCGTCGAATCTGATTCAAGCAATCGTATTTCTGTATATGAAATAATTTAAGTTACCTCGTTTGCCTTATCAAGCTCTCCATTCTTTAAGAGGACACCTGTTGTGGAACTTGCAACAGAAGAAGTGATTGACAATGTCATGTATTTGAAGAAGCATATATGGGAAGAAAGGAAGGTTTATTATAGGATGTGAATAAGGGTTTGATGACAAGCAAACTTAGGTATTCTTTGCATGTTAGGCCTGATTTTGCATCTTTAAGCTTTGAAGAAAAGCATACTTTTCTTCTTCCTGATACTTACTTTTTTGGGGCAGAAACTTTGTATAATCTTTTGGGTTCCTTTCTAAATATCAATACTCCCCAAAGGTTAAAATACGTAAAACTTTACCATGTTCGACCCTTTGTTGAAAATAAGTTTTAGTTTAGAAGATTCTTATGTAAAACTTTTCAACTTTACTTGTATGGGTGTATATACTTAATCCAGGGAATTCTTTCCCAGTAGAAAACAATTAATTTAGTCTTAAAAAGGTTGAATGAGTTCTCTCTTTGCTCTAGGAGACATTGATTAAAATAGAATATGTTATGTCGCGTTCGATAAGTTAAATTGTGCATTATTAAACATGATAAAAACAATAAAATGTTGTTTATTGTTTAATTCAAGTATCAAACATTTGTCAAAAATTGAAATAATGTATTATTTGGTAAGGGCCGTTTGGTAATACTTTTAAGAAGTCAAAAACTAATTCGGAAATTTAAAAGCTTTTTTTTATAACATATTTTCATAATTTTTTGAAAGATAATTTTTTGAAAGTGTTCTATAGAAATTTCTTATACAGGATGCAAAAGTAAAAATGAAAGTCCCGTCAACGAATCATAAGCTAAATATTGCATTATGAGACTTTGATTAAACAAAAAAAGAGTAAGGATAAAATCTTATTTGTTGTCTAGTTGATCCTAATACATCCTATTCATTTCTCATGATTTCTTTGAATATTTAAGGAGATAGCCCATGCTTCTAATACAGCATGTCTACTGTCAAATCTCTTTACTGCAAAGCACAAATGTCTAGTAGATGCCTTCAACTGTTAGAAAAATGTAGAAATATGAAGGAACTTAAGCACGTTCATGCACAGATGATTACATGTGGACTTGGAACCAATAGCTTTGCCCTCAGCAGAATCTTGGCTTTCTGTTCAGACCCATTTCATGGAAGCCTCTCTTATGGGTACAAAATCTTTGAACAGATTCAAAACCCCACAATCTGCATTTGCAACACAATGATCAAAGCTTGTTTACTCCAAGATGAATACATTAAATCGATTCAGATATTCAAAGACATGTTGAGAAATGCCATTTGTCCTGATAATTACACACTTCCTTACGTGCTAAAAACATGTGCAAAGATGAAAAGATTGGATCTTGGGGAATTGATTTATGGGTATTGCTTGAAATTGGGTTTCTTGTTTGATAATTATGTGGGCAATACTTTGATTCTCATGTACTCTGCTTTTGATGATATGGAAGCAGCGAAATGTGTGTTTGATGAGTTTTCTTGGCATTGTGTTGTTTCATGGACAGTTTTGATTTCTGGGTATGCTAAAATTGGGGATGTTTACACAGCAAGATTGGTTTTTGATGAAGCTCCATTGAAGGATAGAGGGATTTGGGGTGCAATGATTTCAGGTTATGTGCAGAATAATTGTTTCAAAGAAGGATTACAATTGTTTAGGCTAATGCAATTGAGTGGCAATAAACCTGACGAAGCAATATTTGTTGGCATATTATGTGCTTGTGCTCATATGGGCTCTCTTGAAATTGGGATATGGATTCATAGTTATGTAAAGAAATTGAGATTGTCATTGAGTGTTAAATTGGGGACTGCTCTTATTGACATGTATGTCAAATGTGGGCGGCTGGATTTAGCCGATGAAGTGTTCGATGAAATGCCGAACAGAGATGTTGTTACTTGGAATGCTATGATCTCAGGATATGCTATGAATGGGAATGGAGATTGTGCACTTGAGATGTTTAACCAGATGCAAAAGGTTGGAGTGAGGCCGGATGATGTTACGTTTATTTCTTTGTTCACTGCTTGTAGCTACTCAAACATGGCATATGAAGGTCTGAATTTGCTGTATATTATGCTTAATGTGTACAGCATTGAGCCCAAAAGTGAGCACTATGGATGCATAATCGACTTTCTTAGTCGTGCTGGGCTTATCGAAGAAGCAAATTATGTAGTGCAGAGATTGCCGATTTCAAGTGCTCCCTCTGAGGCAGCAATAGCTTGGAGGGCATTACTTAGTGCTTGCTGTAGACAAGGGCAAATCAATGAAGCAGAAGTTGCTGCTAAGAGAATTGTGCAGTTAGAACGCCATAGTGGAGCCTATATTCTGCTCTCGAATGTATACTCAGACGCTGGAAAATACGATGAAGCGAGGAGGATTAGGAAGGCAATGAAAAGTCGAGGGGTCGAGAAGACACCAGGCTGCAGCTCAGTTGAGATTAATGGTGTTGTGCATGAATTTATTGCTGGGGAGAAGACACATCTCCAGATGGATAAAGTATATGAACTTCTTCAAATCATTAACAAACACTTGGACTTTTCGCAACGTAATTCTAGTTTGCTGCCTTTACAAACAAGAGGAATAAGATCTGTTCCAAATTAGTTTCCCTACTGAGTTTGAAGCTTAGAAAAACGATAAGCACTTTAGTTCATTCAATCATACTCAATTTCTCTAAATAAAGCTCTTTCAGAGCACGACAACATACAAATAAAAGTTCTATTTTTCTTCACAGAGTTAGACTTAATCGACTTGAGAAAAAATATGACGATTGATCACAGAAACGCAAGAGATTTTTGTTAAGGGAAAGAAATGGAGGCGGCTCTAGAGCTGAGCCTGGGCTACTGTACCTGTCGAGCGTGGGCAGCTCAACCCAGGTAATATCCCTACACATAGGCAGACATTATAAAAAAAAAAACGAAATATGTAAGACATACATAACCATTGTTGTACTAGAACACTAATTTTAAGAAATCTCCTCCTTCAGTACTTTCCATGAATTTCATTTTAAGAGAAGCATCCTTATCTAAGTGGATAGGAAAGACATCAAAAAAAAAAAAAAAAAACCCCTCTTGGGTGGAAAGAGGAGGAGAGTCCCTTGCTCCATTTCTTCCAGCATGAAGGATACTTAAGATATTTGGATTTAGTTAAGTAATGGTCCCTGAACTTTACATCATGTGCCAATAACATCTCTAAACTTCAATGGACTTCATTAGTCCTTCAACTTAATGTCATGAACCCATTAGCTCAAAAAAGAGATTATATCCACAAAAAAAGAGATGTGGCCCCGTTAATTGAATATGTAAGCATCCCAATCACATATTATTTGAACACGTGGACATTTAAAACGTAAAAATTATCTTTTGAGAGTTAATGAAAAATAAATAAAAGCACAAATAAAAAAAAAATAGAAAAAAAAAA
>CAIGRB010173801.1:55434-66426 GCA_903798255.1 Fraxinus quadrangulata
AAAGCCACGTGCACCCAATCGTTCAACCTATGTTTGGGATTCTGATTCAAATTTTGAAGGTGAGGTTGGTGATGGCTGGTCCACCTTCATAAGTAAGAAGGAGAAATACCAGAAATCAGATAAAACATCTAAAATATCACTAGGAGCGTTGGATATGGAAGTACAACCCAAGAAAAAAGTAACATTGGAAGAAAATCAAGGGGCATGGACTCTCATGAAAAAGCGTCATCAAAAGGCTCCAAAATTTCAAAGTTCCAACGTCTATGACAAAAAGTCGAGATCGAGAAAGAGGCAAAAAAAAAAAAAAAAAAAAAGGAAAGTCTAAAGTTAAGTCAAGAGCATTTATTAGATCAACAGAATTAAAAACTCCTTCAGGTGCTCTTTCCAACCTGCCAACCCAGGGGATTATTTCCTTAAAGATTTCTATGACAAGGAATGTTTCACTTCTAATGTCATCCATGTAGAGGAAACAATGAGATAAAGAATAAATTGTGAGAGTTCAGAGAAGAAAATTATGTCATGGCTCAATAACATTCCTTCTTATATAAGTCTGATGGAGTCCCTCAGTCTTCTTTTCGACTATCGAATAGCTTTAATTGCAGCATTGATCGACCCAGAAGCATACGAAGGCAAGGTCTTAGCATAGATTGGAGCCATAACTCGACAAGACTGTATGACCACCATCACATTTGACGATGAAGATCTACAACTCTGTTCTCATTTACATAATAGACCATTGTATGTCAGCAGTTATATTAGAGAGTGCAAAATAAACTGCATGATAATTGATTGCGGGTCTGCTGTAAATATTATGCTGATCAAGACAAATGAAGAAGATTGGAATCAATGTTGGTGATTTGTCCAAGAGTAAGATCGTGATTCAAGGATTCAACTAGAGAGGTCAACGAGCTGTGACATGATTTACCTAAAGCTGCAAATAGGCGAGTTAATTTTCTCTGCTCTTTTCCATGTTATTGATGCTAAAACATCATACGAGTTACTCTTCGGACATGTTTGGCTGCAAGAAACTAGAGTGGTACCTTCAACTTGGCACCAATGCTTCAAATATAGCTGAAATAGAGAAGTCAAATGTGTAGTAGCTAAGTCCAAACAATTTTTCAAAGAAAAATCTTATTTTGCTGATGCTAAATTTTACGTGGAGAATGAAGAATGTTAATTCTACAGGATTGTCTATGTCCAAATTCGAAATTAAAGGAGACACGGACGATGACAAGACATCGATTATTGTTCCACCTCATCAACTTATTAAAAGAAAAAACAAGATTTACATATGGAGAACTCTCTCAAGGAAAACAACCTCAAATAGATCCAACAGATATGGATGTATTGAAAAAAGAGTTAACTCTTCCAATTCCTAGTCTTCCAAAACTTTTTTTGCCCCATCAACTCATGATGGCCCATGAGAACGTAAGTCTACCTCAGAAGTTTCGACATCTGTTCCAAACATATCAAAGCCTTCTATTGCAAGCTCTTCCAAACGAGATATGCAGGATACTAAAGGAGTTGAAGAGTAAAAAAAAATCCTCAATCAAAAAGCTCTTTGAGAATGCTAGATTTGAAAAAGGAGAGCCTCGCAAATTAGGTGATCTTGATATTATTCTTTCAAGTGGGCATATCCCTTTTGATTTTGGTGAACCTTTTACATCACGATCTAGGTATGGTTTGGGATATGATCCAAATTCGTTGAGAAAGATTACAAGTCAAGAAGGTTTCCTCAAACCCAATCATGATTCAGATCTATGAAGTTGCAGAGGAGAAATTAGAAGAGTCGAGACCTTCAACGTTCGATCAAATTAATAGCAAGAATGCCTGAGCTTCGATATTTGAAAGGTTAAGAGAAAAATCTTCTATAGTAGCCGATATAAAAGGTAAAACTTCTATCTTCTAAAGGTTAAATGCCAATCCTTCCTCGACTCAAATTGATAAGAGTGCACGAGCTTCTCAAAAGTCATCTCAAAGACAATCTGCATTCTCTCGACTTAAAATTAAAATATCTAATCCAAGTCTGAAGCCGCAACAATCCAGAAGAAGAAGAAAAAAATCATAAAATTTACTCATCCCCAAAGGATGATGAGGATAAGGAAGAAGTCTCGATCAATCACATTGCTTTTGAAGAAGTTTTTAACTTAGAATTTAAGTCTGAAAACTCTAACATGATAGATGAGCCTGAACCAACCCTACCTACATTTGAAGAATGGGGACAAGCTAATGTGGATGACTTGAAACAATTGAACTTGGAGACTGAAAAAGATCCGAGACCAGTGTTTGTAAGTGCTCTCCTCAGTCAAATAGATGAATCTGAGTATATCAACTTGCTTCAGGAATACGAAGATGTATTTACATGGTCGTACAAGAAAATGTGAGGATTAGATCCTAAGGTTGCAGTACATCACCTTATAGTAAGACATGGGGTTCGCCCGATTAAGCAACCTCAAAGAAGATTTCAACCAAAACTAATTCTTCAAATTGAAGTGAAAGTCAACAAACTAATCTAATCATATGTGAAGTTAAGTACCCAACTTGGATCGCGAACATTGTTCCTGTCAGGAAAAAGAATGGACAACTACGAATCTGAGTTGACTTTTGAGATTTGAATCAAGCATGTCTAAAAGATGATTTTTACTTCCAATAAAAAAATTGATGGTAAATACAACTACTAGGTATGCAGTCTTATCTTTCATGGATGGGTTCTCCAGATACAACCAAATATGAATGAATCCAAAAGATGTGGAGCTTATGTCATTTTGTACTTTCCTAAGGGTATATATTGTTACAAAGTTATGCCTCTTGGATTAAAAATGCAGGGGCGACTTATCAGCGGGCAATGCAAAAGATTTTCAACGACATGTTGCATAAGAAGGTAGAATTTATGTGGATGATCTCGTTATTAAAACAAAGAAACTTAACAATCATCTACAAAACTTATGAGATGTTTTTAAAAGACTCCGACGACACCAACTGAAGATGAATCCGCTAAAGTGTGCATTCAAAGTCACCTCTGGGAAATTCCTTGCCTTCATTGTTCGATATCGGGGCATTGAAATAGATCAATCAAAAATTGACAGCATAATTAATATTCCAAAGCCAAGAAATGTGCATGAGTTGAAGAGTCTTCATGGAAAACTGGCATACATTCGAAGATTTATCTCCAACCTTGCCGGACGATGTCATCCATTCAACAGATTGGTAAAGCATTAAACAATATTTGTCTCATCCGCCAGTACTTGCAGCTCCAACTCCTAGAAAGCCGCTGACTCTCTATGTTGCAACGCAATAATATTCTCTAGGTGCACTTCTTGTCCAAATCAATGATGAAGGAAAAGAGAATGCACTCTATTACTTGAACTGGACATTGGTAGGTACAACAATGAAGTATTCGCCTATTGAAAAAAAAATATTTTGTATTGATCTTCGTGGCTAAAAAGTTAAGGCATTATATGCTATCACATACAATCAATATTGTTCCAAAAATTGATCCATTAAAGTACATAATGTCCAAGCCAGTTCTCCAAGCCAGTTCTTTCCGAAAGAATAGGAAAATTAGCACTTCTATTATCTGAATTCAATATCAAATTCATTCTACAGAAGGCAATTAAAAGACAAGCCCTGTCAGATTTTCTCCCTGATAATCCAATTCCAGTGGAATGGGAACTTCATGAAGACCTTTTGGATGAAAAAGTTCTATTTACGAAAGTTATACCATCATGGATGCTATTCTTTGATGGGGCAGCTCGAAGTTATGATACAAGGTTAGGAGTAGTCTTTGTTACTCCTCGTGATCTTATCATACCTTACTCATTTGCCTTAATAAAGAAATGTTCAAACAACATGGTTGAATATCAAGCCTTTATACTTGGCTTGGAGACGACATTAGATATGGATGTTCATTAGTTAGAAGTGTTTGGAGATTCTAAATTGATAATCAACCAACTTTTTGTTGAGTTCGAAGTCTGTAATTCAGACTTGAAGTTATATCATGAATACGCATCGCTCATAAAGCGATTTGATTCGATAAAAATCAAATTCGTACCTAGAAGTGAAAATAGAAAAAGCTGATGTCTTAGCTAATTTGGTTGTTGTTTTAGCTAAATCAGATAAAAAAATTTCTCATCCTATATCAATTGCTCAAAGACGGGTGCTTCCATCATTGTTACTGGATAATTTGGTGGAAAATAATAATATCAAAGCCATTGATAAAGAAAAGGATGATTAGAGGTAGCTCATAGTCGATTTCCTTCAACATCAAAATTTACTCGATAATCCACAACGAAAGACCAAAATCAGGAGGCATGCATCTCACTTTGTCTTTTACACTTTATCGACGTTCATTCAAAGGAGTTTTCCTTCGATGCTTAAGTAATGATGAAGCACTACGTGTTGTGGAAGAAGCTCACTCTGGAATTTGTGGGGCTTATCAGTTCGGACCCAAGATCCATTTTCGAATAAAGAGAATTGGCTACTATTGGCCAACTATGGTATAAGACTTCATAAATTATGCGAAGAAATGTGAAGCTTGCCAAGTCCATGCAAATTTTACCCACTAGCCTCCGAAACCATTGCATCCAGCAGTATCTTCTTGGCCATTCGATGCATAGGGTCTTGATGTAATTGGACCTATAACTCTGAAGTCTTTAACCGGGCATTCATACATCATCGCTGGGACTGACTATTTCTCAAAATGGGCTGAAGATGTACCATTGAAGGAAGTAAAGAAAGAAAATTTTGCAGATTTCATTTGTATTCAAATATGAAGTATGCATATAGATCCTTTCCTATAAAAGGACATGAAGAGCCTTGATGAAAGAGGGAGGCTCAAAACACTTCATATTTCAAACATCTTCTTATGAAAAAAGAGCAAACACTTGTAGTTACAATTGCAATTTGCAAATCACCATCAAGAAAATTCTTATTTACATTTATGTTGGCTTGAATCTTGTTCATACAATTAATAAATGATCGATAAATGTACCTCATACTTCACATATTCGAATGTTGAGAACTTAACAAAACAGTCGAGGGGAGTTAAGGTTCAAAAGATCTATTGTTGCCGACCTCTCTAAGATCGACATTACTGAGAAGCATCGCAGAAAGGCAATTGATGATCAACTTTTGTTTGAAGAAAAGGAAGCAAATACGTATCCCTATTAGGGAGTCATGGTAATTTCGATGCCTGTGGCTGGAGTTATCATTCACAAAGTTCTAGTTGATACGGGAAGCTCTCTCAACATACTTTATGTTAACATGTTGGAATGAATGAGAATTCTATTAAGTTTTCTACAACCATATCCTCAATGGGCCCTCACCTAAGCAAAAGGATTGATCAAGCTCTCTATTGAGATCGGGGAAGCTCTACGTCGAACTAAACTGAATACTGAGTTTGTAGTGTTCGATTCCAATTCACCTTATGACACTATCATGGGGCATCCTCTATTATTTGATCTCAGAGCAATTGTGTCAATGTAGCACTACTTCCTCAAATTTCCTACGCCTTATGGCATAGAGAGACATTACTGAGAAATATCGGATGAGAATTTGCCCAACCAAAAAGGTTACACATTTTTCCCAGAAGTTCATTTGGTATATCAGATCGAATCCAAACTCACTCCTCTAGACCCACGTGTGACGGTAAAAGAAGGAGAGCCAATGGAGGAGTTAGATAAAGTGGAAGTCGGACCAGGTAATCCTCCTAAAGAACTCAGAATAGGCCATGAACAGCAATCACCCGTCTAAGGTCAGATCATTAAGTTTCTCCAACAGAACCTTGATTTTTTGCCTGGAATCATTCAGACATGAAAAGAATCAACCCATGAATCATTTGCCACAAGTTGGGTATCGATCCAATGGTGCGACCTAGACAGCAGCGACGTTGACCTCTGAATCCAGAAAGATATGGGGCCTTAAACAAAGAGGTGTAGAAATTGCTTTTTAATGGATTTATTCGCAAAGCAAAATATTCAAGATGGGTTGCTAACCTAGTTCTTGTAAAGAAAATGGAGATTGGAGGATGTGTATAGATTTCACCGATCTGAACAAAGCATGTCCGAAGGACAGTTTCCTGCTACCAAGGATAAACCAAATGGTAGATGCAACAGCAAGACACGAGCTACTTAGTTTCATGGATGCACATTTAGGGTATAACCAAATTCCTATGTATGAGCTAGACCAGGAACACATCGCTTTTACAACTGACCGAGGTCTTTACTGTTACAAAATGATGCATTTTGGTTTTAAAAATGCCGGAGCCACTTATCAACGTTTGGTCAATTCCATGTTTGCCGAGTACATTGGTAAAATCATGGAGGTATATATTGATGATATGTTAGTAAAGAGCAAACACTTGTAGTCACAATTGTAATTTGCAAATCACTATCAAGAAAATTCTTATTTATATTTTAAGTTGGTTTGAATCTTGTTCATACAATTTTCGACGTCAACAATATCAATCAAAGTTTATACAATTTGGTCCTAAAGAAAATCACAAAGTCTCAACTCTATAAAAATCAATCGCCATTGATCACTTATAAAAAAACTATCTTCAAGAGTCTTCCTTTTCTGGTATATGGATGCTATGTTGGTGATATATCTAGTTTGTGATTTTTCCAATCTAACTTTCTCAGTTTCAAGTATACTCCTCCGCTCCTGATGGGTTTGAAGCTCGTCACGGAGTTGGTCCAACTCAGAGGTCAGCTGGCTGATTTTATTCCAATGAAGAACAAGTAGAATCCTTTACCTCCATCTGAAAATTCAAAAGTTTTAGTTGCTTAGCCTTTTCTTCAGTGGTTGGGCACTCCAAGTGTTGCTTTCTTTTAAATAAATAAATGTCAACTTCTTTCAGAGACATATCCATACGCTTCATTAAAGGTGTTGGATCTGACCGAAATGAATTGGTAATCACATTTTTTAGAATTAGATTATTCTCATCCCACCAAGACCGGATAACAGAAAAGCCATGTTTCAAAACGTCCTTGAAACACTTTTGAAGATAATTAGTCATGACTTCTTGCAGAGCAGCCTTTAAGTAAGGAAGTTCTTGGGTTATCCCAGGTGGAGGACCTGACATGAGAGAACTAATTGGCGCAGCTTCATAATTGTTTATCTTTGAAGGAAGAACATAAACTAAGGCCAATGAAGATGGAACAACTCAGGCTTCTTGATTGATCACTGAAATAGTAGCTCTCCCAATCTCAGAATTCACTTTATCTTCATTTTTGAAGTCATCTGTGTTAAGTGCCAAAGTACATTCATTAATAGTGTTCGGGTACTTGCAAGGAGGGTCTTGAAAGTCATGAGTACCATATATTCCTTGAAGTGCATCAATTCTCTCATCATTTTCGCCAGTCTAATCTTGTAAAAAGTTTGGGCTCAAGGAGAAATTCAATACTTCTAGAACATTTGAAAGACTTACAAATAAAGAAATAAAAAAATTAAAAAAAATGAAAGAAGATTTTTTTAAGAGAGAGAGAGAGAGATGGACAAATAATAACATATGACATACCCACATTTCATGTTCTAGGCGACATATCTAAAAACCCGCCATCTGAAGGTGTATCCGGGAGACTTATGTTAATGTTGTAAGTTTCGAGGCCATCTTTCGGAGGACTTGGAAAAGCCTCAGACTGCATCGATCGTGCCTTTCGCTTCCTTCAATGTATTCGAGAAAGAGAAGCCTAAAAGTTAAATACAAATAACATGTTAAAAAAATCAATAACATTCGTACCTGATCTCCAGAACCTTCATCTTCCGGAGTTGGAGTGCTTCAGATGTCTTATCAGCAGGTTCAGAGTTAGAAGCAAGCTTTGTTGAGGGACTTGTAAATTTAATTTTCTTAATAATTCCTTCATTTTGAAGGTCTGATTCCCTGTTTCGAGAAGTCTCTTCAAAAATCATATCTAGAGGGTTTAACCTTTTGGCTATGATCCTGCTAGTTTGTCTTGGAGCCAGATCAAGAACAAAGTCACGACTCTCACTAAAAGATAACACTTGTACTTGAACCTTGGTCAGATTTGGCAACACTTGGTTCCACCAACTTTGGTACTCTGCATCAACATTTTGATGTGTATTCTTCATATATTCTGGAATATGAAATGTAGATCCACTTATCATCCGGCTCAAAGATAACCAAACGCGATACATATTGCCTATGTTAGGAGCAATATCCAACTTTCTTGGTAAACCAGGAAGTTTCTGTCTAAAGCCATGTTGTCTTGCAAACCTGTGAGTATTATATGCCTCAAGAATAAAATGAGAGTTTCCTCGATGATAAGAAATAAATCCAGATCGAATACTCATTATAAATTCTGAGATATCTGTAGACTTTGGTTGGTCATCCACTCGTACATCAGGATGAGACGATGAGGGAAATGTATTCCAGCAAAAGTCATTGATATCCATCATTCCACGGATATGGTCTCGAAAATCAACGACATTTTTCCCCAAGATTGGTAAGCATTCAAAGTGCCAGCATATCTTCGGATTATTAGACTAGAATAACTCTTGTCTACATGAACGTAAATACCTCGGGAGAAATAGGTTGTAGCCCAAGCAAAAAGAAAGTGTCCAGGAAATGAATGTGAAATTGAGCCAAGGTCTTGGCCCGACTGGTGGTTCGACATTTTTGTAAGTCCTCTATAAATGGTGGCCAATAGAGGAGGAACTAGGCTGTAAGTTTATTCACCCGCCATTTTAGAAGATGCTTTAAAAGTCCCAACTCTTATGCACTCATCCCCAGATGGAAGGACAAAACGACAAAGCCACATGGAGAGATAAGCTGCTATTTCTAACTCTTCTTCTTCTTCTTCCATACATAAAGATACTGACAAATCACTCCAATGACGTTGATCTCTACGAGATATGTCTTTGGCTTGTATACAACCATGGGCCTGCTTATTCCTCTTGATACTCATTGCTGATACCTTTTGAATGGATTTAAATTCATGGCATTTTTATAAGCTTCATTTTTTCGAGGATTTTGGACACAACCATTTTCTCGAAACCAAAATTCAACTCAAGCAGCATGAGTGAAACAGTCAGATTTTTTCTCATTAGCAATTAATGAGAAAACATTAAAAAGATGCAAGCAAGACCTAGAGAGGTCATCTGTCAACTTTTAAAGGCTTGTGACTACTTCTTCATAATAATGACCCATGATTGAAAGTCCACTAATCTCACGGAGATCCCAAAAGGAAATTCCAATTTCACCACCTGCGATCACAAAGGTGTTGGTTTCTGGACACCAAATAAATAAATAAATAAAATTATTGGGCAGTAAATCTTTTAAATTCGTTTATTGTCTAAAATCATGAGTCTTCCAAATGTACAAAGTGTCTTGGATGATCGAAGGAGCTGATCTTTGGTCCTCAACACAAAGTGCCTTAGACGATCGCAAGAGTTGATTCTTGGTCCTCAACACAAAATGTCTTGGATAGTCGAAGGAGTCGGTCATTGATCCTCAACACAAAATGCTTTGAACTGTCAAATGAGTCGGTCATTGGTCTTCATTGACGGTCGAAGGAGTTGATCTTTGGTTCTCAACACAAAGTGTCTTTGACGGTCGAATGAGTCGATACTTGATCCTCAACATAAATGCCTTGGAAGGTGAAAAAAATCGATCCTGGTTCCCAATGTGCACGAAATGATCTAAAAAAATTGAGTATATTCCTGAGCAAATATGTTATATGAACTCCTAAAATAACTGTAGCAAGGAAATTTAAACTCTCCACAAAGAAAATCTTGAACCTCAAAATTATTTAGCTACCTCAAATACTAAATTCATGAAATAAAAAGTGTTAGTTTGAATCTTTTCATTTAAACAATGCACAAACTAATTCAAAATACATAATACATAAAATGAAAGCAGAAACCAATTCAATTCTGTCATCCACCGACAGAAATCATTGGTTTCTACAAATGGAAACCAATTTTTGGTTTCAGCGGGTGGAGGGAGGGAGGGAGGGAGAGAGAGAGAATTCATAATAATAATAATAATAATAATAATGCCTCATAAAAACCAATTGGTTTTTGCAATTGCAGTCTGTAAATAAAAAATAATAATAAATAAATAAATAAACTAAAAAAATTGTATACAGAAAAAAAGAATGAAACCACATTTTCAAAAGATAGAAGCAAATTTTATACTTTTGAGAATGTATCACCACACATGATTTAAAACACACACACAAATACATACATGCACGTAAATTTACACACGTCATATTATGTACATACCGAGGTTATGCACATACATATATATAGAAGAAGATCGGAAAAAAAAAACAAAGCAAATCATAAACGAAGACTTTTTTTTCTTTTAAAGACAAAATTGTACCTACAAAAGTTTGATTACACAAACAAGTGGATTGAATTCTTTTTTTCTTCTCTTGTTTTATTCTCACAAAAAAAAAAAAACAAACAATTGGATTGAATTCTTTTTTTCTTCTCTTGCTTTATTCTCAAAAAAAAAAAAAAAAAAGTAGTTCTGAGCCAAGAAACTTGTGCTAAACAAATTTCAATGGTTGACTCTTTCTCTATTCCTCTCAAATTCAAGCCAAATACGATTATGAGATTGTTTTTGGTAAAAAGAGATCAACTTGTACAGTCAAACTAAAACTCTTCCATGAGGATAAAAAAAAAAAAAAAAAAAAAAAATGTTTAAAATTTTTTATATTTTAATAAAATGTGTGTAAAAAAAAAAAAAAAAAGAGTGAAAAAAAAAGGAGAGGTATTTTTAACATCTTTGCAGGTATCTCTCTTTGACCTGTTGATCGGTTCAGTTCTTTCGACGAACAAAATTGGGCGCTACGGTCATTTGCCTTTGGTGCTCAATTACTTAGTGTTTATCTACTCGACGCTCGACTACTTCAGTGAACAAAGGGGAGTTTCTATTTTATTTATCATTGGTTTATATTTCTATTTATTTTAAAATCGCATCGATTGCTTTCTTTGTGCTGCTGTATTCTAATTTTACCTAAAGTT
>CAIGRB010173801.1:68813-83461 GCA_903798255.1 Fraxinus quadrangulata
AAAATTAATCTGTTACCTATAATTTTTTGATCCGTGACCAATAAAATAATATGTGACCTATAAAAATATTGATTTGTGACCTTGAAATAATCATTGACCTTTAAAAATTTTGATCTGTAACCGATAAACAAATTGTGACCTATAAAATTTTTGAACTGTGACCTCAAAATAATTCGTGACCTATAAAATTTTTTATGTGATCTCAAACAAATTTGTGACCTATAAAATTTTGTGATGTGTTTGGTGTATGTGATCAACTATTTGAACTAACTATGACCTTAAAATTCGATAATTTGTGATTAAAAATTAATCCGTGACCAATAAATTTGAAAATCTGTGACTGATAGATAACTGTGACCTATAATTTTTTGATCTGTGACCTATAAAATTATTGATTTGTGATCTCGAAATAATCGGTGACTTATAAATTTTCGATTCATGATCGAGAAATAATCTGTAACCTATAAAATTTACAAATCAATACAGACGGGTCACATATCTATATGATCAATTAATTTGATAGCTATGACCATATTGTATAGAACTGTGGTTAATTATTTCGTCGTTAAGGTCACAGATCACAGTCAAAGATTTGAGGTCACTAATCATAGTCACAGTCGTTAAGGTCCCAGATCACGTCATAATCGTTAAGGTCACAGATCACAGTCACATGTTAATTATATGTCACAAATTAATATAAATGGGTTACACGTTGTTTTGTAGGTTCAAAGCAGTCGTCGGAATTGGAATAATTGTCGGAATTGAAGCAGCCGTAAATCGATGGCTGAACGGTCACCGGAATATTCACCGACATCAGAGCAGTCATCGGAATAGTCGCTGGAATCGGAGCAGTCATCAGAACGGTAGCGNAGACGGGTCACAGATCTATATGATCAATTAATTTGATAGATATGATCATATTGTATAGAACGGTGGTTAATTATTTCGTCATTAAGGTCACAGATCACAGTCACAGGTTTGAGATCACAGTTGTCAAGGTTTCAGATCACATCACAGTCGTTAAGGTCAAATATCACAGTCACATGTTAATTATAGGTCATAAATAAATATAAACGGGTCACGTGTTGTTTTGTAGAGTTATGGTCCGAAGCAGTCGCCGGAGTTGGAATAATTGTCTGAATTGGAGCAGTCGTCGGAATACTCATTGGAATCAGAGCAGTCGCTTGAACGATCGCGGGAATCGGAGCAGTCGTTGGAACGGTCGCCAGAATAGTCACCGGAACGATCGACAGACGGTCGTCAGAGCGGTAGGGGTGGTGGAGCTGAGGTGAGTTATATGTGTGTGTGTGTGTGTGTGTGTGTGTATGTGTGTGTGTCACATATCTGATTTTTGAAATTTAAAATCTGTTTTTCTTATTTTTGAAATAGTGTATACTCAATGTAGGATTTATGAATTTTTCCCTTTTGAATGTTGATTAAATCTTCAACAAAATTCTATTAAATTAGCGCACTTAAGTCCATTAAAACTAAGCTCTATTAAAACCCACATAAAAAAGACCCATGAAAGAGGTTCATTCTACTTTTAAAATTCAATAAAATAAATCAAATCAAATTGGATCAAATCAAATCATGGGTGGTTTTAAAAAACGGTTACCACTTTTTTTTGTTTTCTATAAATAGGAAAGTCTTCTTCAAATTTAAGCAAATTCATGAAAGCCCAAGTCTTCTTCAAACAAAATTAAATTCAAACCCAAGTCTCGAAGTTTAAATCCAAGTGTCAAACAAGCCAAATTTTCAACAAGTCAAGTTTTCAACAAATCTTGAAATCCAGGATTCAAGCTACGTGGTCACTCATTTTCTAACATTCAGATAATCAATTAGAGAATTCTGCATTTGTCGTAGTCACGAGAAGATTATTATCCACTTGCATTTATCAAAATAAAATTTGTAGCAATTTCTGTATTTTAATATACAAAATTCGTCGTACAATCTCACTTCCAATTAAACGGTGCTCACGTTGATTGGCACCTTTCACTTGAGAATTTAGTTCATCTACATCATCTTGAAGGTAATTGAGGACCTTGTTTTGCCTGTTGTCATGTAGGTTATACTTAGTTAATAGGACACATGTTACATGAACTCGCAATAAATATATAGTGAGAAAATGAAAAAGGCTATAGTGTACCACATCATTGACAAGAATTTTCACTTATGATCATCGACAGAATAGCAGGAATCGCTTACCACATCATTGAGAAGAAATTTCAAACAATTATGTGGCTTATACTTAAGAAATTTATAAAACATTTGTAATTTCACACTATTAGTCGGCTCAGACTTCAATAGTTTGACGTCATTCAATTTATAAAACATTGTTTCTTATTGTAGTATCGTGGAAATTGTATGTAGCCTTTGTTAGGGAATGGACGGTTTTATTCAAATTATCTTCAAGACACCTTTGTACGTGCAAAGTCCAAATTCATTTTTTTCATCAAAGGCATGAAGCGGGCACAATTTTTTATAAATGGGTGAAGGTGAGACTACAAGACCACTCGATTGTGCTACCATGTTGAAATAGGAATAGAACAAACTTATTTATTTTTAATTATGTCTTCAAAAATTTAATATTCCAATTCTATACAGTTGACTTTGTGAATATTGTAAAGAATGATTATGGAAAAATGATGATTGTGCATAACATAATTATAAAGACAATCGACCCGTCAAGTTCAGAACCCATGTCACTAGCCATGCCCTTTAATTCACCCAATATATTGCTTATATCTGAAAGTGCATCATCTTGCTTTGCCTTCTCCACCTGATAATGAACATTAAGGGTCCGTTTGATAGGCAAATGTGGAAATGAATTACAATTTCATGTTAGTTGGAAAATAAAAACCTACCAAACTCATCGGAATTTGTTTTTCGTGAAAATAAAGAAAATACAGTTTAAAGTAGTTGTACCTTGAAATTCGATTTTCATTTTCACGTTGCAAGCAAACGGTCAAAGTGGAATTCATTTTCCTCGAATGTGACATTTTTCATGAAAAATGTGACAATCAAATAAGGCCTAAAAATAATGTACACATATCCTTGGTGTATGCATTCTCGTAATAAATGGTTAATGGTAGAATTGTATGTAACAAACAAATACCTCAACTTTCTATAGTGAATTTGTACGATCCATAGGAGGCATACGAGAAATGGGTCGTCCTTTGGGTGCCGAATCCAAACCTAATTTTTCCCTTTGACAATGGGAAAAGAGCGCTCGATTAGTGAGCTAGTACACACTCTAAACACAATATTAATATGTACTATTTTTCAAATCTCGAGTTTCATATAAAATTTTCCAAGAAATCTAGGACTATGAAAAGAAGACTTGAAGTTAAAGGCCTTGTGATGTTCTTTGTCTTTTTTGGCTTCTAAGGCATAGAAAAGATGCCGCCCAGATTATTCAAATTCTCCCATAAAAGAAAATTATACGATCATCAGTAGTAGAGGAAAAAATGATCAAAAGCAAGGAAATATAAAGTCAAGAAAAAAAAACAATTGAATATCAGCTCAGAAATCTAATTAGTCCAAATCAACTACATCCAACATTTCAAACAAACATGCGTAATATATCACTTGTAAAAAAAGGTCACTTATTTTGAAAGCAACTCATAAATTACTATCAAAATAAGTAACTTATTTATAAATACATTTTTATGCTTAGCCATACATGCTCTAATTAAATCTCCCATGTCGGGTTCTTCTAGATGACAAAACACAACAATTATGTCTTCAATCCATGTTCTACCCATTTGTTGTTAACAAAAGTATAAGATCCTAAGAAATATTGAATTACACCATAGTTGTAAGGCGTGTTAATGACAAATCAATCAAAAAACTATAAGCAATCTAGTAAGCATTGTCTGTGAAAAATATTGAATTACAACGTTCCAATTTAATTTAAGCAAATTTCACTTACACCCCTAAATTATCTAAATATTACACTAACACCCTCCTTCTTGTTCAAAGATTATAGGAACCTCAAAAAAATATGAGACCCTCAGTCTATGCAAAATAGAGCAATTAGGTCCTCAATGTATTTAAAACTGACACACATTCGGTTATGGTGGGATTGCACAAAAAAATCATGAAACCGTAAACCGAACCAAATTCGTTAGTTTGAAACTGTTGGTTCGGGTCCACGTGGACCCACGATTTTTCCTCAAACCGAACCAAACCGTTTCAAAATGGTTTGGTTTAGGTTTCAATTTTCAAAAACCGTAGAAAATCGAACCGAACCCTTTTTAAAATTTTTAATTAAAAAATTAATTTTATTAACTTACAAATTTTAAAGTTTTCATTTTTTTAGAAAAAAATACCAATTTAGCAATACAAATTACAATTAACCCATTGAATTAATCATATAAAGTAAATTAAGTTTATTATTATTGACCGATAGTTTTGTAAGTCCACAATACACATCATGACTCGATATCTAATCCAGACTAAAATTAATCACAAATCATATGAAATTAAAAAAAATATTTATTTTCAACAATCCAAATCATAATTCAATAAAACTACGACAACAAATCACACACACAACTTTAGAAGCCCTAACCTAAACTCTCATTTCTCAATATTTGACGTTTGTCTGCCACTAAAGAACAAAATGTGATTTTCAGTCGCAAATCGCCTTTTGCTTGTTAGTCTGCTAAATTCTACCCAACGCATCTTTCTCTCTTCTCTTTTGATAAGTCTTAGATTCATATTCACGTCATTTTTTTCATTGTTCTTTCTACTCTTTCTCTCTTGATATATTTTAGATTCCCATTCAAGTCATTTTTTTCATTGTTCTTTCTTTTTTTTATTGTTTTTGAACTTATTATACACTTGAGAATTGTGATTTGGATACAAAAAATACTGTTTGTGTGCATATGTGTTTAATGAACTTATTTGTAGTTTAGAAAGAACGAAGGATAGAGCGCATTGATTGTGCGAAAATGTTAAAATTCCCTAACTAGTACTACTACATTGTACTTTTTTAAAGTCGTTAGAGAATAAAATTTGTCAATTTTCAATAAACCTGAACTCTATCATTCTTTGTACATTTAAACATATCATGTTTAGTCCTTATTTTTTATCTCACTAGTAAAATGAAAGAAGTTTTAACCAAACTATTATAGTGGAATGTGATTTTGTCTTTATCAACCACTATATGACAATATGAAAGGCAAACAAGAAAATGTAAATAAAAAGGAAGAAGATATATTCGTTCTATTAACATCTTTTAGTAACCAACTTTGAAAATAATTTATTCACGGGTGGGAAAGATGAATGTAGCCTATGTTTGAGGCATATTTTCACACCAAAAGAAAGAAAAAATGAACCGTTAGTGTACCTTTGTCAGCCTTTTTTTTATGACCTCTCTCTCACAAGCTCGGGCCTACTAGCAGTACCAATGGTCATATTTTTTCTATTTATGAGGTGAAGAATGAGCTCCAAACAGGCCCGTAATATAACATTTATCATTATAAGTACTCGTTTAAAGTTATATATTAACTTATTTTAAATATATTATCATAATGTCGATAGGTAAATCGCGGATTAAAATCGAACCAACCCGCAATTTATGGTTTGGTTTGAAAAATAAAATGGTTTGGTTTGAAAAAATTCCAAACCGCGTGAAATGGTTTGAGTTGAAAATATATCATGAACCGCCCAAGCCGAACCGCGTTCACCCCTAGTCTATGGCATGGAACATTATTCAAAAAAGACATATTTTCAAAATAAAAGCCTAGATTTCGATAAGAAATTGCTTGGTGACTCCCCAGCCCATACCATTTGATTCAAACATGATGCAACAAATTTTGCATGGGCGGCAGTATTTCACTTCTCGCCTTACAAATGGACAAACTAAAAGGAATTTTACATCAGAAATCCTAGAAGCAAGAGCTCTCTTGGTTGCATGTATGGGTGTGTTCTTCATAGCTTGGGCAACATTAAAACAATCATACTCCATCGTAGAGATTACAAGATCGGCGTGCTATAAAAGGTCAATCCCTCAAGAATAGCAAGGTATTATATGATATACAATCACCTCCAACCAGCAAAGAAACATCCACATTGAGGCGGCCCAAGGAAGGGTGAGAGCATCTTATCTTCTCATTAATAGCATTTGAGATGTCACCATTAATGTTGGGTTTCGATACTCAATAAATTTTGGGTAATGATGTTAAACCGTTTGAATTAAATTTCATAGGCATCGGCCGATGAAAGAAATTATTATCAACACATCAATTTATTGGCTCTACCCGAAAATAACTTGGTCTATATGAAGCAGCTTATTAAGATTGCTAATGGACCAAATCCACTTATTGAATGACTCTTATAGTCTTGGCCCATTTACCCTTTTCTCTTGGCCAAACTTGTTTTATAACCTATCTCTATTTAAGCCTCATTTGGTTATTGTAACCGTGTGTTGTATTTTTACGAAAATCATGAGGTTGCCGACTGTTATTTTCCTCTTCTTCGTGTTTTGAGTCTAACCTTATTCCTCTATTGTTTTCTCTCTTTTGTGGCCGTAAATAACCACCAAATTTCTTGTCCTTTGTGGGTGAGGGTAAGAAGCAACCATAAGTAAATACCATAGTTGTGGGTTGAGCCCTTTCATTGATTGGTGTTGTTAGTTTTATGTTTCGGGTTATATTGCGATTTTGGAATATTTTGCCCTTGGACATTCGAGTTTCGAGTTTCGGCTTATCGCGTTGCTGCATTTGCTGAAACTTTAAGGCGAATAATAATGGTAAGTAGAAAATTCTCATTTTTCTTATTTATGGATCTATAGTAATTTGGCTTATCTCTTTTTAAATTTTAGTCTAGCATACCATCGTGTGAGATTGTCATTTACATTTCACATTAGAGGTCGTCATGTGGGATAACATTAGGTTTGAAGTTATCGTGTGGATAACCATTCTCTGTTACTAGACCTAGGTTATTATTTACTAATTCATACCTTAAATTCTTCGCGATTGTGCTCAGTGGCAGAGCCAGCACTCGACGAGGCCCGATGACCACACATGTTGGCTTCGTCGGCGAATTTTTTCTATATATAAATTGGGGACCTTTTGCGACCTTTTTTTTTAATTGATAGCTTATATGGCATGGCCAAAAAAGCAGGCTTATCGCAGAAAGCTCTTTTGAAAACCATTTTTAAAAATCTATTTCATATAGATTTACTTCTCTTCGTTTCGATAAGTGGGGTGGGTGATTGGTGTAATGGTGTTGGTGTATTGTAGTTACTATATAAAAGAGCCACTTTGTTTTTCACTGTTCATAAGCCATATGACCATTCTATGCCAAGCCGTGTCGAGTTAGCTGAGCCATTTGAAAGTGTGTTGTGGTTCCAGAACATTCACGTCAATTCCTTCTATGCCTTCATTTTTTTCACGTAACCATCACATCCACTGCAATATTTCTCCATTTTCACACGCAATGCAATATTTCTCCATTTTTAAACGCATTAAATTACTGAGTAGCAATGGCAGATCGAAACGGTAAATGGGTAAGAGAAGGGTTCGTAGCCTACACCTATATTGTGCTCTATATCGCGCTCTACAGTGGCCAGATCTTCTTCAACAAGGTACTATTGCTATTTTCAATTTCTTACTTTCAAAAATCTATAACGTATGTAATGTTAGCCCAAGAATAACTAATCAATAGGGGGGTGAATTGGTTTTTGAAACTTTTTCGATAATTAGTCTCAAAATTATTTAACACACAAGATATAAATGCAAAGCGTACTAAGAGAAGTAAATATACAAATTCGATAACTTAATTCAAGTATTGTCACCTAAGAAAATTTAGCACAATGTAAATAGCAATTCGAAGTAAAGTGCAATAATGTAAAGATGACAAACGAATTTAATGAAATTCAATACATAATATGTTCTACGTCCCCGTTACCAAGCTCTCCGTCATGAGCAAGGCCAAATGTACTATAATGGTAACTTACAACAAGGAGTATCAATCCTTAAGTGACTTACAATAAGACGCACTTATCATGAGGTGAATTTCAACAAGGAGCACTTATCCTTAGGTGACTTACAACAATGAGCACCTATCCTTAACAACAATTCGAGTTTTCACAAGGCTCTCGAAACCACCAAATTGTAAATGATAATTTTACAATTGAAAGAACCTTCTTAACAAATGATATAATCAAGTCAAGTATTTAGAGTGTTAGGATAACAATTCAATAGATAGCATATGATAAAGCTCAAGTGTTTACGCTGTAAACTTTGATGAATGATGGATAATGAAATAGTTTATATCTTTGTATCAAAATTTTCAATTTATGATCTCTCTTAATAATTAATACAAGTTAGTATGATGAGATATTTACACTTCAATATAAGTGTTGGCAAAGAAATAAAGAATAAAGAATAGATGAGACTGAGAAATCTTCTTTGCAAAAGGAATTCTTGATGAAATAGATGAAAATTAGTTTGATCAATTAAGAAATTCTTTTTAATAAATGAAATAGAATTTAAAATTAAGTAAGCTCAATGATTTTCAATAAATATACTCTTTTAATTACTCTTATAAAAACTTGGGATTAAATGCAAAGAAGATGGATATTTATAGAGCAAAAGAGGGGGCTAGAGGAACTTTCGGTTGACCAATTTCGATTGACCGAAAGTATATAGCCATTGGGAAATCAAATCGTTGGAATTTCGGTTGACCAGTTCTGCATTTTCGGTGGACCGAAATTTGAATTTTTTGTTNGTATTTTGATTTACGTCTTTTGCATGTCTTTAAGTTCCAATTCGATCATCGCATGTAAATCGCTATCGTCTTGAATAATTTGACTTGAATACTTAACATTCACTTTGTTCTTCATTTTGGGTTCGATTTATAATCTTGATAGCTTTGAAAGCGTAATCACTCAAATTCAAATGTTAGTAAATAAAATGGCTTGTTTGTTATAATCAAAACATTAAAGTTATAATCAACCATGGGTCAACATGTAAGCATTGTGATTATCCTGATTATATCTTGTTGTTTAGTGTTCTACAACAATACGATTAGAGGAAAAAGTTAATGTACAAATAAAAAATAGTGCGGAGAATTTCTTCGCAAAGCATGAAGAATCCTCTCAGTTCAGAACGGAGAACATCTCTTCGTTCAGAACAGAGGCCTCTTCAATAATATAAACGCAAACGTATTTGTACGATTTTAAATTTATATTATTATTTAGTTGACTTTCAAAACTGTTGACTTGACTATGGTGTTGAAACATATTCATATTCTTGGAATTTTATTGCATATTCTTTTACTCAATAACAACTCTTATCAATTCGTCGCATCTAATTAATCATTGAATATTTTTTTTGTTTAAATATTTGTAGTGGTTGAATTTTTGGACACTGTAAATTTATAGTCGATTAGCAGTTAGTTCTGAATGGAAAGTGACTCTTTCATATAGTAGTGATTTAAAAAAAATTTATAAGAACCGTATGGAGAGGAATGGGCGACATAGTGAGTAGAAGGGGAAAAATGTTCTGGAATATCACAAAAAATTTAATAAGATAGATATTGTATAAAAAAAAGGTTTATAATTGTCTCCATTCAGAACTGAGAGATACACGCCGTTCAAAACTGAGAGAATTTGGCACTCTTCATCATTTTTTTTAACTTAGCCTTTACTTTTTCATCATCTACAGAAAGCTCCACTGTAAATGATGAAAAAGTAAAAAAAAAAAAAAAATTATACAAACGTATGGAGAAAGCTCCGTGCGCGGACCTTTCTCCACTTTGAAACTCTCCAGAGACTCTGGAGAGTTTTGAAACTCAAAGTGGAGAGTTTCTTCGGTGGAGAGTTTCTCCACTTTGAGTGCATTAAAAAAAATATTCTTTTTATGATGAAAAAGTCAAAAAAATTTTTTTTTTTATAAAAACGCGTGGAGAAAGCTCCGCGCTTCATTTCATTTACATTTAAGCCAGATGATCATCTGCAATGCTCCTTATTTCTCTATATCATCAAGGAACTTCTTGCATGTGCAGTATTGCGACCGGTGATAAATTTATCTAGCCCAAGGTACTAATACGCGTAACTTCATCTATGCATCTACGCTATTGTATAGTCAACTACAACATATCACGTCATCGCACGTGCATCTCACTAGTTGTAGTTGAAGAGAGAGAAAAATAATTTGGTTGTTTGGTTCAAGAAAGTATTGAACTTCACTCATGCAATTCAAAGCGTTCTTTTCCACGTGTCCTTTGACAACTTCATCAATTTGAACCTTTCTCAATTTCAATTGTAATTTTAAACAAATAAGTGAACCCAAACTAATTCTGAAATGCTTAAGAATATATAAAACTAATTAATGTAAATGAAAGTTTGGACTTCCAAGTTTGTTTATCACCTTTCTTAAAACTCAGTTTTTCAATTTATTTTCAACACGTTCTATAGAATTCATAGTTTTTATCAACTTTTCAGTCATATATTTTGCTGCTTTCATTAAAATCTACTAAAAATTAAATTTTTATCCCACCAAACAGGGGCTACTTCATCGAGGGCCTTGCATAAATATTCAATAACGTTAAGCAAGCTTGTTAAAATAAGATGCATGTCGAGTAAAATAAGATGCATGTTGTGTAAGGCACTCAAATTGAGTTGAATACGTACTAAGTGTTGAATTACTTGTTTCGTGATGGTGATTAGCCAAAATAGTCACTTAATAGAGGAAATCTAATTGAATTACTTGTTGCAAAAATTGAGAATGAAGCAATCTTGCATCGCTTTCAAAATATGCGATACCGAATAATGCAATTGTCTGAGCTTACAATTACAAAGTGGAGACTTCTTGTATCATGTATTTTTTCTAATAATATCGGGTTGCATTGGATTATATTTATTTTTATGTGATTTTACTTTTTAGTTTATTTATATATTGACTGAATTTTTAAAATATTATTTAATTANTCGGGTTGCATTGGATTATATTTATTTTTATGTGATTTTACTTTTTAGTTTATTTATATATAGACTGAATTTTTAAAATATTATTTAATTAAATATTAATAAACCATCTTACTATTGCGGCTATCGATGATCGACAATCAACGGTCAACGACCGCCCTAACTCACAGTAATTCCTAAATCCTCCTGTACTTTAGCTTTTGTGGATATAGTTGCCATTGTTTTACTTGCCATTAGAATTATCTATGAGCTTAGAAAAGTCTGATTTGTCATTCTGTGTGATTGTACCTATACTTTGCTTGTGATCAATGTTTGGTTGTGTTATGTATTTTGCACATTTGTTGATAAAATAACAACATGTTTTGAGTTGGGTTTTCTTATTGGCAAATGTGTTTTATCGATTTGGCAACAAAAGTTGAAAGGTCGAATTTTAGGTATGTCTTTGTTGAGAGCAAAAGGTAAAAGATGTTTTAACCGTGGTAAAATTGGAAAGTTCATAAGGGACTGTTCTAAGAAAAATGATAAGAAGAAAGATAAGGTAAGATGTGTGCCACTGGGTCTAGTTATGACCCGAGTGAGGTTTATTAATAGTAAACATGATTACTACATGTGCATCTATGTAAAATTATATTTGCATGAATGATTGCTTAATTATGTTGCATTGTACTATGTTACACTTTCAATATGTTTGATATGTGTCTTTGTATGAATTTGAGAGTGATCTTATTACTGTGTATAATGCGTTTGCTTGTAAAGTGGTTGGGATGCAATAGCAATACGTCAGTTGTTAATATGGAGTATGGATGCTTGATGGTGCATTGGTGATATGCACAGAGGGTACAAAGATGACATTTGAATCATGAATGGAGAGCTGATTAAATGTTTAGAATCCTCTATTTGTGAGAATCTTGATCGGGTGGAGTATGAGACTCATTATCCACTTAGGTTGAGAGATGTGAGGTAATGATAGAAGAACATCCCATGGACTTAGATCTGTTGTGGTTTACCCATTAGGCATGATAAGTGACCAATCTAGGGGCATGGTTGGCGATGAAAGGAGATATGTGTTCTCGAGGTATGAGCTACACGAAGCGGGGCAGGATAATTGTGGAGAGATCTTTGAATGGGGGTCATTTATACATTGGTTGTATATGTTGGCCATACTTGATTAACTTGGTGTTAATTTGATGTTCTCCATATGTTGACATGTTAAAAGGATCAGTGCATTATTCTATGATGTGCGCTCATAGCATGTGTGCTATTATATGCTCTTGATTGATTACCGTGAATATCTTTTTTAATTGGCTTATTGACCTTAGCATTTGGTGAAAGAATGAAGCGTGTATGATATATGTTTCATAGTAACCAAGACACAAAGGGAGCATAAGAAATTGAAATAAAACAAAGGAAGTTCTCAAACGAGCAGAAGTCGAGGGATGACAAAGGTAAGCACAAGATTGATCATCGTAGTCAAGGTTGACTAGATGAGGAAAGGAAAGAATCCAACTACACCCCTTTAAACACTTCAAAGACAACATCCTAATGGTAACTCGATTTCATACCTAATGGATCCCAAGATTCTTCCATAAATCAACTCTCGTTCCCCTTTATAACCATAAATCTCCTCCTCAAATAAAAAAAAATGATTACAAAAGTGTCCCACATCCACAAGGAGCTTGCAATTCCATTACTACTAAAACCACTCATCCAATCAATATTTTGTTTGGAGGTAGTGGTTGGAGTTGATTTACTAAAAAAAAGATTAATAAGGGGATTCTAAATCTTAGCAATGCATCTCAAAAAATTTGATAAACTTTTAATTTGATTTCTAGTACGTGATAAGTTAAACCTAAATTTATTACAAGTCATTATTGCTATTCGATTAAGGGTATCATTAACTTTTAACTCGATAAAACACGCAATCCTCGTGTGTTCGACGCTCTACACACTGTTATATTACTGGATCACGTTCCTATTCATTTGCGGGTTTTTTAATGGTCAATTTTGAAAAGGAAAAACAGATAATCCTACAAATTTTGGTTCATATATTGTTGAAATCAAAACATTTAAGTTGTGATTGAGTTCTACTTTTTAGCCATAAAAATGTGTCAAATTAATGTTAGAAAGCAAGTGATTGAACCGAACAAGTCTTGGAATTCAGTTTGTCACGTAATAAAAAATTCTTGAATCGAATTTTAATTATTACTTGCAGTATAATGTTTCAGTGGTATTAGAACCAATATAGTTATCCTTGCATGCATGTTTTCAATCAAAAAATGGCCTTGCATTTAAAAGAATAAACCTTATTAAGACATATTATTTATTTTTATTTTTTAACATTTTATTCGAATGAAGATTATGTGGGCAATCAAGAAATGGTCTTATTCCCAACCATACAAATATATCGTCAAAGTCAAAATAAATTGATAATTTACTTCAAATTATTCTATGACCATCTAAGTGATCAAATATAGAGGGAAAATTATTCCAAACGTGAAGAGAGAAATTGCCTTATCCATCCATCTCTCATGTCTTCGGACATATGTGAACTTAATGGCATGTTAATTAGGGTTCATCGAAATGTAATGTCGCAACTATCCAACATTGTGAACTTAATTAGTGTTGACCTAAACTCGGCCAATTTGTGAAGCAGAAAAGAATTTTCGTCTATGATTCTTTACGTTTAACATTTTGTTGGGCCACTAAGCCCAACAAGGACAGACACATACCCGAATAAACTAACACAAACCCAGGGGTAATACCAGATGGAAAATATATTAAGAATAGTAAAAATAATCTGAATTTTAATCAATCCTACAAAAATGTTAGTAATTAAAAAAGATGAAATTCAATGAGGCATAGAAACGAAAAAGAATAAATTCGTTTTGACAATTGTGAAAATTATTAAAAATCTACAGTAATGGTTGAATTTCTAATTATTTTAATCGTGAAAATTATTTTTTTTTTGAAAAATCTTGTTTGTTATATAATATTTTTTGTCTCATTAATGGCGTGTCAAGATGAGTAGGTCTACTAGACCTCTCACATATTTTTTTTCATTTTATTTTTGGTTAACTTTTTAAGAAAAAATAATTAAATCTTGTCAACGTAAGTTAGACCGTCTCTCTTAATAATCTTGTTTGTGACACTATCCAAACTCTACATTATACCTCGAATCTTGATTAACTTTGAATTTATCAAACTTCTTGTTTTTGCTTAGAAACTTCGAATCTTAATAATCTTGGTTGTTTTTGCTATTGAAAAATCAAACTTGTTGTTTTTGCTATTGAAAAATCAAACTTGTCGCACTCTAAAATTGTCAACAACCCACTGGTTGTACCACAGAAAGCAACACGAAAATTCCTCAATGGAATCTTCTATGCAAGTCTACAGCACACAGTCTTTTCTTACTTTGAAAAGTAAACAAAAATTCATTAGAAACCTTTTGATTAAGTTCTTGAATCATTTCAATTTCTGAACTCTTTTGATCATCTCTCAGAAATGAACTTTCTCTCACATGATCTGCTAGCACCTGTTTTAGGATTGTTGGATATTTTCAACATATATGGGGCCACACGTTGTATATCAAAATGTGTGGTGCTATTATTTATATGATATTAGTCCAATAAAGTGATCCGTTAAAGATATATTATGACTAATGGGTATTAAAATTCAGGGATTTATAGTGTAGAGACCGGAGTGTTGTTTT
>CAIGRB010173813.1:6749-25117 GCA_903798255.1 Fraxinus quadrangulata
GTATTAAGTTCAAAAAATACAAAACTTAGGTATTTAATTAATTAATTAAAAATAATTATTATTTAAATATAATAAATTCACAATTATAAATTTAATAGTCAAATGTATATAATTATAGGTTACGACTTATTTATTGGTCACATATTATTAAATTAATTGGTCAAAGATCACGTATTATTAAATTAATTGGTCATAAATTATTTCGAGGTTACAGATAAAAAAATTTATACATCACAACTTATTTCATTAGTCACATATAAAAAAAATTATAGATCAAAATTTATCTATAGATCACATATTTTCAAATTTGTTGGTCACAAATTATTTTTTAGTCATAAAATATCGAATTTTAAGGTCACGGTTTAATGGTTAGTCACAATAAACCAAATAGTTGGTCCATATACCAAACATCTCACCCCCCGATCTCAATCCACCACAAATACTTTGTCACAAATTAACCAAATATTGATCACGAACGTTATCCCACCAACAGCTTAATATCCTTCCACCAGTCGTAATTATTCAAAATAGCAAAACACTTAGCTCTGTGATTTCGACCCATAATCCGGCTAATAGTAGTCGAAATCCTAGAAACATTCATGTCCAAGGCGATAAAGTCAAGCTCGAGCCGCTCAAGCCTCTTGCCAGAGGGATCTTCTACGCGACTTGTGGCACCACCTACAAGAGAAACAACCCTATGCCTACATCGGAGGAACCAAGAAAGGACAATTATACAAAGGAGGTTATCGAAATGGAGACTCTCAGCAGTAGGGTCGAATCCACAGTACACCCTAAGGGGAGAGAGGTTGGGATCAGAACAGGTGGTCCTGAGAGAATCGCTGGTGAGGGACTCCAGAAGGCCTCTCTCTTCGAGAATGTTCACCACATTGAGCCTATTCCTTACATCTGCGGCGTCCCCTTCAGTCGATTCTTGGACAAATTGAGTCAAAGAATAGCGTAATGAAAGTCGCCATAGATAAGGGTGGCAGCGCTAGGTGGTGCGGGAATGAAGAAGAATGGGGAAGTGATAAATAATTAGTCACAAACGTTATCCCACCATCACACAATGGTGGCCAACGCATCTCATTCGTTGCTGGTTGCGGGAGATTAATGAGTCGCCAGTTGTCGGAGAGAGAAAAAGGAGAGAAACGAAGAGGGAGAAGAGGAAGAGAAATGAAGAGAAAGAAGGGAGAAAAATAAAATAAAATTAGGATTTGAGTGGGTATACTATTTAATTATTAATTCAATACCTGAATTTTGATTAAAAAATTTTCATATTTGATTTTTGCACTCTGAAGTTTAAACACCTAGATTTATGTAATCTTTCCTTTTTTTTTTTTAATACAAAATACAAAGAAATACAAATTTGACACAAATCTTGGCTAAAGTTACGATTCGAACGCGGGACTACATTTTAGCTATATGATATTAAGAAATAGTGAGAAATATTTTCAATCAACCACGAGAGTTGTCGGTAGAGATAGAGGTAGAGTTGACATTTAGATCTAGCACCGGTTTCGTCCCTATCAAAATTATAATTCATTTTTCTTTTTATTCTTATCAATCACACATTTTTTAATAAAATAATATTACACGTAAATCCAAAATATTCTTTTTTTTTTAACCACACATTCTTCAAAAAATATTATTCCAAAAAGTATAATTTCAAATAATGGGGACCAAACGGGAGCCTAATTCTTGCAATTCAAATATAAAATTTTCTAATGACAAATCTTAATTGACGGCATGAGATAGATTGCGACGATTAAAAGATTTATTTTTATCGAGTAGTTCGATTAAATATTTCAAAACATAGACGTTGCATAATGAAGGAAAGCGGACATGTTTTTCCTCAAAGTAATAGTAGGGTCGATCCCATGAGGCCTTTCGGAACATAAAATGCTCTCATCTTCCCTTCTTTGATTCTCGTATAGGAATATGAATAATGAGTGTTCACTTTGTTATTTGCATAAGCTTCTATTTAGGTGTTCAAATGTACACGATGTTCCATTACCAACTTTCTACTCTTTAACACTTATTTAGGTGTTCAAATTTCACCGTAAACCTATTTACAAAAAAACTTGATCGAAGAAGAATGTGAAATTTCAATTGAGATAGATCTCCAATTTTATTTGTTGGCCAAGTAAAGGTTTCACTATCTAAGATTCGCAAGTCCTTGATGACGGGAATGGTGGTGGATTGCGTCGGCGATGGCTCTTAGCCGGTTTGTAGTATTTTTATTTTTTTAAGATTACGAACATTTGTAGTATTTTTTTTTTTTAAAGATTATGAACAAACGTTCATAGAAAATCGTTTGATTATGAAGGTCTCAAAAAGTCCTTGAAACTTTTTTTTTTTTCCTAGTTCATCATTTTAACCAAAGAAATGTGCAGATTTATTTTATGGTTGCTTGACACGTTAATTTTACAAAAAATAAAAAATAAATAAAAAAATTAGCACGTTAATTACAACTAGAAAGTGAGAAAGAAATATTTATTTATCCAAAATTAGACCCATCTGCTAAATTCACTCCCCACCCCTCTTCCCCCACAATACGCAGTTATTGTCTCTCTTTGGACTTCATTCTTCATCCTTTCTTTTGGCGTCGCCCAACAAAACAAAAATCCCCAATCAATAACAAATTCAATACTAAAAAACACTATTTGATTTCAATTCATTCATCAATGGCGGCGTCAAGGCTACCTGAGGCGGATCTTGAGGGCATTGAAGGCGTTCGAATGACGTGGAACAACTGGCCACGGACCAAGGTGGATGCATCCAAGTGCGTGATCCCAATTGCTGCATCGATCCAGCCGATCCGTCCCCATGTCGACCTCCAAGTCCTCCCGTATCCTCCACTGCGCTGCAAGACCTGCTCCGCCGTCCTCAGCCCCTATTGCCGCGTTGATTTCACTGCCCTTATATGGATGTGTCCATTTTGCTACCAGCGCAACCATTTTCCGCAGCATTATCAATCCATTTCGCAGACCAATTTACCTGCAGAATTGTACCCTAATTTCCCTTCAATTGAATACACCATTCCCAGTTATCCCCAAAACCCACAGAATTTCAACACGTCCACGACAGTCTGTCCCATTTATCTGTTTGTTTTGGATACATGTTTGCTCGAGGAGGAGCTGGATTTTGCAAAATCTGCCTTGAAGCGTGCGATTGGAATGCTGCCGGACAATGCGATGGTTGGATTTGTTTCCTATGGTACGCAGGTACAGGTACACGAGTTGGGGTTTTCAGAGATGTCCAAGGTTTATGTGTTTAGGGGATCGAAAGAGTTGTCGAAAGATCAGGTCTTGGAGCAGTTGGGCCTAGGGGCGGCCGGTAGACGAGTTGGGCCTGGTATTCAGAAGGGTGGTGACGGCCTAAATCCTCTGGGCGGGGCTCCTAATTCTGGGATTAACCGGTTTCTGTTGCCGGCATCTGAGTGCGAGTATACACTCAATTCGGTAATTAATTTCTTAGTTGTAGTTTAAAAGGTGCTTTTTATTTGGGTGTTTGGTCTTTGACTCGGAGTGTGGTTGAATATGCATCGACATTATACTAGTTTTGGAATTTTGATTATTGGCTGGAAAATATACATTGGAGTGGAGGAATTTGTTTATTTAGAGGATTATTGAAATTTGGGTGTTCTATAATTAATTTGTTTATTTTGTTTGTTTGTGTACGATTTAGCTGTTGGATGAGCTGGGAACAGATCAATGGCCAGTGGCACCAGGGAAAAGGCCATTAAGGTGTACAGGAGTTGCACTGAGTGTTGCAGCGGGGTTGCTAGGAGCGTCTATGGTAGGAACTGGTGCACGAATTATTGCATTACTAGGTGGTCCATGCACAGAAGGTCCTGGATCGGTAAATCCTTTAACTTTCCTGCTACTCTACTGTTGTTATCATTCGTTGTAGTTCGTAATTCGTTTTCTTTTAATTTTGTGGTGCAATTTTTGGCCATCAAGAAACAATTTAGTTGGTTAATTTGTATCTTTTCTTTCGCGATTTTCTCTCATCTTTCATTATTATGTTGTGGCTTGATGCAATGGGGTTAGATTATTACATCCAGTTTCCATATAACAATTTTGGTAGAATGCAATGTATTTTGGATATTATTATTTTATTTTCATAGTTGTTGCATTAAATTGGTATTATTTGATGATTATGCACATTTTTTTAACCTTACAAGAATTGATGGAAAGAAGAGTGTTAAGTTTGCTAATATATATATTTTTTTTAAATTATACTGATGTGATAATGCATATAAAAAAGGAAAATGACACAATAAATGTTTTAAGTTATCTCGTTAATCCAAGAATTTCATAATTGGATAAATCTGACTCCAGGGAAATCTTTCAGATCACATCCTGTAAATTTAACCATTAATTGAAACTAGGCTATTCACTTATTGGGTAGCAGACAGTACTGAACACGCCTTACCATAATTGTCTGATCATTTTGGTGAATTTCTAAATGTGCACAGCTGTTGCTGTGGGATTTGATACTTTAACTATTTGCTCTTTCCACCTATTTTCTCATTAGAAAAGGCTGTTCTGGGCTTGTGGTATCCCTTTTTCTTCCTTTTAAAGTTGAGCTATTAAAGTAACTGGCTCTATTGAGTTAAGCACATTTTCCACTGCTGTCATCTGGTCCATTTGTCATGACTGTTTTACCTGTTCGATTTGATCTGAACTATTTAACAGCTGGTATCTTTGTTTACAGATTGTTTCCAAAGACTTGTCCGACCCAGTTCGATCCCATAAGGATCTTGACAAGGATGCAGCACCATTTTTCAAAAAAGCAGTACATTTCTATGAGGCCCTTGGAAAACAGCTAGTCAGCCAGGGTCATGTGTTGGATGTCTTTGCCTCTGCACTTGATCAGGTTTGTAATGCTTAGGTCAAATAGTTATATTTGCATTCCCTGGTTGGTTTAATGCTGAAGTTTTATGCTTCATCAAAACTGGAAGAAGATTAAGGCTATATATTTGCTTTTCATCCCACACGAGTATGGGATAAAGCTTTGTTGAGTATAGTTGAGTGTATTTGCTTTTTCTGGACCTTTTTGTTACCTGCTTTGTCAACTAGGTTCAAAGTTTGTTGAACTAGGAGGGAAAATTATGAATATGGTATTTTAACTTCAAAATCTTTTTAGATGAATTTTACATGTATATTTTTTGTTCATGAAATTGTGTATACCCCTGTATATTTTATGTATTTACGTGTAGACACACTTATTTTATATTGTATTTGGTTAAAACATGAAGTGCTGAAATTTAGTAAAAGATCTATAATTGCACTTTGTTTTCTTACCGTGCATATACTTGGCTGATCTGTATACGTGGCACATGAAGGGCCATAACTTTGGGCATGTGGAGACATAATATCCAGCTTTAAAAAATATGATATAATAAATGTAAAATAGAAGGGTTTTATTGGCTTCTGTACTGTAATATTTTGCTCTCATGTTCTGCATACAGTTTTTGGGCTGCCATGTTAGGATTTTATAAAGGCATAAAAAACTGACCGGTCCTTTGCTGGGTTTCATATACCGCCTTGTCACTTATCCTGCTCACTTACATTATAAGTTTTCAGGTTGGGATTGCTGAGATGAAGGTTGCCATTGAAAGAACTGGAGGACTGGTTGTTCAAGCTGAAAGTTTTGGTCACTCTGTCTTCAAGGAATCGTTCAAGCACATTTTTGAAGATGGGGAACAGTCTCTTGGGCTTTCATTCAAGTGAGTTGCTGGACATTGAATATGGAAACCTCTGTTTTCCTTTTTGTAACTACTAATTTCTTCTCTCACAAGGCTGCTGTGAAATACTGATGTTTATCTATGATAGCATATGGAGGGAGGGGTAAATACAGTCTTTAATCAATCTGCCCTTAATGCAAATATTGTAATGAATGTTGGTGATCTTGTTTTGTCTTTCTCTGCACTTCCCTTATGCTGGCATAATGCCAACTGGGGTCAGATTTTTAGTATTGAACTTTTTTGAACTTCTAATTTACTATGAGATTACCACTGAGCAACCTTCTGCATATTCAGCATCTCTACTGATGTGAATACACCAGTTTCTTTCCGCACTCCATGTTTTTGTGATATTCCATTCGTCTACATATGTTGCAGTTGTTTCTTAAGAGGAAATTATTGGAAAATAAAAACTTACTAAATTTTATTGCTGTCAGTGGCACACTTGAGATCATCTGTTCAAAGGATATTAAGATTCAAGGGATCATTGGTTCATGCACATCTTTGGAGAAGGTAAGTTCATTCAGTATTTTTGTGCAGTACAAGGCAGGTAATAATAGTAGCTGAGATTAGCAGCCATATCCTTTCTAATTCTAGGATCTATTTCTGTACGACAACTATTATCTAGCTTGACAATGATCCATGAGATCCTTGCAGAAAGGACCTGCTGTTGCCAACACTGTTATCGGACAGGGCAATACTACAGCTTGGAAAATGTGTGGCCTCGACAGAAACACTTCAATGACTGTGTTTTTTGATATTTCTTCTAATGAAAAATCAGATCCTTCAGGCACGAGTCCTCAATTATACATACAGTTTATTACAAGGTGTGTGGAGAATCTTTCTGAGACTTCGCTTCTTGAAATGATTGTACCCACTTTTCAACTCAGATACTCTTCATTTGCTGGGTCTCTGTTTAGTTTGTCATGACTCCTGAATTGGATGGTGTGCATGGCTACTCATTTTGGTCATGGAAATCTATTCACATTCTATTTATTATTTACTTGTACTAGTTAATTCGCTTAACCTTCGTAAATTGGAGTGGAAATGCTGGTGGTCTAATTTAATTTTAATTTGTTCTTCATGATAAAAATACAGTTATCAGGACCCGGATGGCCAAACAAGGCTGAGAGCCGCAACTGTTACTAGACGCTGGGTTGATGGTTCTGTTGGCACTGAGGTAAGATGATAGTTGTCTTTATTTGTTGTGTGGTGTGAGAGATTTCTTGTTTTTGCCCAAATTTCGGAACTTCCCTGTTCCAAGAGATGTTGAGAATTTCTCCCTTTCCCACAGTCCCTTTTAGAGCCATTTTTCTCCTCATCCCTTTTTCTCTAGTTATTTTACATGCTTGAAATAATTATTATGAGCATGTCTGGATGGACAATCTTTTTAAATAAATAAATAAATAAAGAATTGTTCAAACATGCTTATAAGCTCTCAAAAACACAAACATGAAGGACTAAAAATTAAGCCAACTTATTTTACGGGCAAAGAAAAAAAAAACACCAACACACTTATTTTGCTTATTTTTTTGGGTTTGACCAAGTAAATAGCTTTTTACCCTTACCCTTTTTTTATAAATTGCATTTTTTCCACCATATTAAAAAATCATTACACAACATAAAAGGCATTTCAGCAATTCGTCATATTGATTTTGCTTATTAGTAAGTAGACTGCCAAACATAAATGTGCTTAATATACTTATAAGACAACATATCCTAACACGCATAACTTAACTTATTTTACTTATAAAAAGCTTTTTTTATTTTTTTAAATATGCCCACCCAAACGTGCTCCATATGTTGCACCAAAAGAGTTATAGAAATTTTTAGAAATTATCCTATATCACTTTTCTGGCCTAGATGGGACGATCGAGACACTTCTTTTGATGGCAAAATTCTCACGATATTTATGATGCTAATAATATCCTGATCCGATGGTTACTCTATAGCGTGTTATGCATGTAATTCAGATGGAAAGGAGAGAGGAATCTTATGTAAACTGAAAATGATTAAGTATTAAACTTTTTGTATTCAAGATTTAACTGTGTATTTGATTAATATCCATTGGTCTTTTAATAAATTTACTTCGGTGTCTTTCCCATCATAGTAGAAAGTAAGATCAGAAATATATTGTGGACTTGTAGTTAAACAGATAAGTCAGCTTGATATTATGGGCAAGAGAGACATCTTCAATTAATCCGTTTATGTATTTTTCTTTTTGATGTGATTTCCATTGGACTTGAGAGCAAATTTCAAATTTTATTCAGTAAGATCAGAAATATATTGTGGACTCGTAGTTAAACAGATAAGTCAGCTTGATATTATGGGCAAGAGAGACATCTTCAATTAATCCGTTTATGTATTTTTCTTTTTGATGTGATTACCAAAAACAATATTGGACTTGAGCAAATTTCAAATTTTATTCAGTATTCTCTGTAAGTATAGATTATAACTTTCGAATATTCCGGAGTTGACGATTGCTTTTGTTTGTCCGTCAAAAGATTGGCATTCCATATACTCACACATGGTACATTCTGAAAATATTCAGGGTCTTTTTACACTTAAAGCTTAAAAAGCTTCTTGGCGAGTGTGCTCCTCCAAATGTTATGAGAACAGCATTAATCAACAGGTCAATTCTGATTTGAATTTTGTGTTTGCAGGACTTAGTGAGCGGGTTTGATCAAGAGGTTGCTGCTGTAGTCATGGCTAGATTAGCTTCCTATAAAATGGAGATGGAGGTACTTCTATAATTTAGGGCTGTTGTAAGCATACCATCGCATGTGCACGCATGCACGCACGCGCACACACCATGTTCTCCAGTGTAGATCTGTGCAGTGCATAAATTTCTACTCCATGTTATTTCTTCCCCAAGCACTTAGTTTTGGGTTCAGTCTTCTCTGCATCTGGAATTTTTATGCCCCTTTGAGATTTTGGAACAGTAGGTGATGAAAAACTTTTTCCTGGTCTGAACCTTGTAAGGAGAGTAGAAGAGTCTCATCATGTTTGTGCTGACTTCAGCAATAAATGCATGAAAGCATTCAAAAAGGAAGGAGATAACAAGATCTAAACTGAAATCAATTAATTCTTTTTTCTTCATTTCTCTCCTAAAAAACTTGTTTGTTCATATGTAGTATGTCCCAACTCTTAGATTTTGTTGGCTGATGTACTTGAAGACTTGTATTTAGGATAGATAGATAGTTGGCTTACTTCTGATACATATGGCTTGCACTCACATTTTGATGCTTTCTCTGAGGGTACTTGTTTATTGTGGAAGGGAAAAACTAGGCATCAACTACAAAGTGCAGCCTACCAGAATGTATATTAGGTATAGGACCACCCAGAAAGTCCTTCATTATCTGCTGAGTCACACGACCTCCCTTATCTCCCAAATGGATCGCTCACGTTATACATAATGAAATTAAGTGATAGGAAAAATATCAAGATTGGAGTATATAAAGTTAGCATGCGATTGAGAAGATAGCTAAAGTTTTAGTGGGTGTCATCCTGATTACTTGGCATCCCAACTTGCTACATGGAACTTAATTGGTAGGATATGATTGGAAGAATATATGACTTGTATCACCTAAGTGAAGTACATTTCTCTGGTTTCCATTACTCTAGTAGGCAGTACTCTGATGGTTAATTCTATATTGTCAGGAAGGATTTGATGCCACAAGGTGGTTAGACCGAAATCTGATTCGTCTATGTTCCAAATTTGGTGACTATCGAAAGGACGATCCATCCTCATTTACGTTAAATCCCTGTTTTTCGCTGTTCCCTCAGTTCATGTTTAATCTGCGGAGATCACAATTTGTACAGGTGATATTTGCTTGAAACTGTATTTTCTTTTAGTTTTATGTATATGACATTCAAACTTTATGAACTCTCTCTCACAGGTGTTCAATAATAGTCCAGATGAGACGGCCTATTTCCGCATTTTATTGAATAGGGAGATTATAAGCAATGCTGCTGTCATGATTCAACCATCGTTAATATCATATTCATTCAATACACTACCTGCACCAGCTTTACTGGACGTGTCATCCATTGGAGCTGACCGTATCCTATTGCTTGATTCATATTTCAGTGTAGTTATTTTCCATGGTATGACAATTGCTCAATGGAGAAACATGGGTTATCAGAATCAGTCGGAACATCAGGTGTGCCTTGTTAAACTCGTTCGATATTTTGAGTTTACATTTCAAAGTAATAGATGTGTTTGTTCAGATATTTTAAGTGGAGGAAGTCTTTTATGAGTCTGCTGCATCAGCAGTATTATATATATTTTCTTTAAATCTTTAGTTTCTACCAAATCATCAAATTCATTCTTGAAAACTTGGTAATTTTTATTTTGAAGTTGATTGTGCTTATTGTAAAAAATGAAGTCTTGGAATTTCGGTATTTCAGTTTCAATTTTGCTGTAGACGTGGTAATATTTATTTTTCTCGTGTATGAGAAGTCTTCCATCTAATAAACCTATTTTTCCCTTGTCTTCATAGGCTTTTGCACATTTGTTACAAGCTCCACATGATGATGCTGAATTGATTATTCGTGACCGGTTTCCAGTCCCAAGACTGGTGGTCTGTGATCAGCATGGCTCCCAGGTCGCCTTTCTGTCTTCATCTTAATTTGGTGCATATTCTGTGTGTTTGTGTAAATATAGGAGTGGGCTAACTATTGAATCTTCATCTTTGCTTAATGAAGCGCATTTAAAAATGACAAATATTGTTGTGTGCATGTTCCTCCAACCCCCTCTGTGCATTTCTAGCAGGGCTAAAATGACTTCTGTTTGAGAATGAAACCTGATTGCCTTAGATAGAAACTGGTTTTCCTTATGATGATGTTGTATTGCCTGATTATAATTTTCTTCAAAAACTTACATACAGCTACAACAAAACTGGCTACGTCGTGTCTTTATTTTAATACTTGGACCTGTATTGAGCAGGCGAGATTCCTGTTGGCGAAGTTGAATCCATCTGCCACATACAGCAATGCACACGAAATGGCAGCTGGTTCAGATGTGATATTCACCGATGATGTGAGTCTACAAGTGTTCATTGATCATCTTCAGCAGCTGGCTGTCCAAGCTTCTTAAGAACGTGAAAGAGTTGGGATTCCTATGGTCAATTTCTCGATTTTGTGGAAATCCTAATTCAAGGTTTCTTTATCTCACGTTACCTTCTTCTTCCCATTCTCTGCCAGTTTTACCTTCTACACATCAACTGTGAGAATGAGAAGTCCAGAGCCATCACTATCGAAAATAAGGAGAACAGTTCTTTCGAGGGGCGTGTGAGGAGGTGTTCCCTTTTTTCAACAGAAAAGGAGTTTGAGAATTATTGTTTAGAGTGGCATTGTTAAAAGGGTGGAGTTGTAAATTAAAGACATTTTTGGTGGACAGACAGGTTAGGAAGATATTGATAGTCTTTTGTTGCCTTAATTTTTGTCAGTACCAAGAGAGGATTACATAGTTTACTGTCTGTATTCAATTTTTGAGATTTAAGAATGTTGTTTTTCTAGGCTCTCACTTTCTTTACTTAAATAATATTCTCTCTGGTCCGGTCCACATGGACCGTGAGACCCTGAACCAGTGCCCTGCTCTATCTTAGAATTTTAGAATTTCGGTTGAGCTGTATCTTATAAGGTGGTTCTTGTTGATTCATACTGGATTTCATGTATCCTATATGCTATTGAGTCAGATTGTTCAGCTACTGAAGTTTGCTACCTAGGGTGTAGCACACTGTTGTTTTTGCTAATAGCACGACATTTGTGTTGTTCAATCACAATCTGATTTTTAAGATTTAAATTGCCTTTAATTTGCTTGTCACAATTACGAAAATCACTTTTGTTAAATAAAAATTGACCTCATAATATTACCATGTCACCAAAGTTTTTCTCCTTGCGAAGTGGAATTGGTAGAGAGAGAGGGTGGGAGGGTACAATAAGATCTCTATAAAATAATACTGTAGAAATTAACAAAAATTATTATTTTAGAGGGGTTATTAATTTATGGATAAATGAATATTTATTAATTTATATTGTATTAATTGTTGGTTATTTATTTATTTATTTATTATTATTTTGGCAATGGTGACGATTAAGACGAAGTACCCTTTTGGATTATTGGTAAATTTGCTACTCCCTAAATGTTTTGAAAATGTGAATATGAATAATCTTAATTGTTATTGTTGAACAAATAAGAAAGTATCGCAAGGATGACTAGTTTAATTTTGTAAGAGTTTGTTTGTTGGTTTGACAAGATGATGAATGTTATCAATTTTATTAATGCGGCTTGGAACAATGACATGAAAACAACAGATATTGCAAATTGATTTCGACATTGCAAGATTTGGTCAAATAAAGATATTAATGTTGAATCGGAAGTTAGTGAAAATGAAGGAATCAGTACATTGCATGAAACTATTTTTGGCCTATACTATAGAAATGTGATGGATATCGAGCACCTTTAAAATTATTCTAGTGAAAATAAAGCAGTGGTGAAATCTTCTACTGATGAAGATATATATATATCAATGTTGATCATAATTCAGATGATAATTGTGTTTTACCGATTATTTCCTTAAAATAGGCATTCCAATTAGTTATAATCTTAAATAATTATATCTTACGAAATAAATAAATTAATAAATATTGCAAAAAATTAGGGATAAAGCTAAGTTTGGTTTGGGTGCAAAGAAAAAGTAAAAAACTTTAGATAGATATTTTGAAAAATGGGTGAATTGAAAAACATAAGTCAACTTAAAAATTTATTATTATTTGTATCAATATAAACTTTTTTGAATTTAAACAATTATTATTTTATATATTCATTGGACTTTAAATGATATCAAAAAAAATTAGGGATAATTGTATCAGCGGTACCAAACCTTTCATTTAGTAGCAGACTTTGACCAAACATTTAATTTGTACCACCCAAAGAACGAAACATTTCATTTTTGCCACCAATGGTACCAAACATTTCAAAATATTTGCAACTGAAATCTAAATGGATGGTTTCTGCTAGTTTGACCGTTAGTTGACCAAATAATCGACTTTAACAATAATGTTGACTGATTTTAAAGGTTAAAATGGTAATTTTACATTTTTAATAATAAAATAATTAAAATTAAAAATTCATTCCACATTCTTCTTCTCCACCCACCCCCATCCCAAATTTGCAAATTTGGGTTTGAAATTTCAAGAACGCTTCAACAAGTTCGAGAATAGGGTGGGTGGGATGAAGAAGAAGGTGAAATGGATTTTTAATTTTAATTATTTAATTTTGATTATTAAAAATGTAAAATTATTTAACATATTAAAATAAGTCAACATTATTGTCAAATTCAATTATTTGGTCAACTAACGGTCAAACCAACAGAAACGATCCATTTGGATTTCAACTAAGGACATTTTGAAAGATTTGGTACCGCTTGTGGCAAAAATGAAAAGTTTGGTACCGTGAGTGACACAAATTAAAGGTTTGGATAAATTCTGCTATTAAATGAAAGATTTGGTACTGCTGCTGCAATTATCCCAAAAAATTATTAACATACATTTAGTGGAGTTATTAATTTAGTACTCGAAATGAAGAATTTTATTATTTCAACGAAATTATTAATTATCGAACATTTAGGTATTTCTTGATGTCCTGTGAGGAAAAATCTTAGGTGAAAAATGAACTTTCCTTTAATTAGGGGGAAAAAAAAAAAGGGAAAGGGAAAGGAAAGCCGTCAGCCAAACCCAAAACCCATAAGCCCTTTGCTGGATTTCCTTCCCCAACTGAAGTGAAACCATGAATTTCTTCAAACCCAAACAAGCTGCAACTTCTCCTCCGCCACCGCCGCACCACCTTCTTCACCAAGCCTTCACTTCCCTTCAAACCCATGTCTCCAATTTCCTCGAAAACCTTCCTACTCCCCCTCCTATTAAATCCCCTCCTTGGGCCAGAATTTCGAACCACAATAATGGTGTAAACAGCACCGGCTTCTTTTCTCCTAACAGTAATAAAAATTCTACTGGTACCACAAGAAGTAAAAATTATGCTATGACTGCAGATGCCATCGAGGAGAGGCTGGCTGGAGTGCCGGTATATGCACTGAGCAACGGTTCGCAGGAATTCGTGTTAGTCTCGGGTGTAAATACGGGGAAAAATCTCGGACTGTTTTGCTTCAGTGAAGCTGATGCTGAAACCCTTCTTAACCAAATAAAGTCCATGGATTTTTCCATGCGCTCCGGCTTGCAAGTTGTTGTTGCACTGATCAAGGTATATATTTTTTTGATCGATAAATGTAAATTATATTAATAAAAAAAATAATGAAGTTCCTTTTAACATTCCTCTTAACCATCGAATGAAAGAATTTTGTACATTTATCACTATTTTTAAGGTACTCACATTTCGCTGGTTGGAAATAGAAACTCATGTCTGCTTCACAAAGATCCATAGCTTTTTTCCTCATGGTTGCCACTCTACTTTGAAGTTCAACATTAACAGGATAATCATGCAATTCCATTTAAGCCTACTTCAAAACCAAAGTAGCCGTTTGGGCTCTATTGGAGATATATGCAAAATGCTTGTCATTAAACTTCTTAAACTCCCCTTTTAGGCCTTGCAACTTTTTACATAACACAATTGATTCGTTCCCCTAACTTCAAGTTCCTAACCATTATGTACAACCTCAAGAAAACTTTCATGGTCGGTTCCATATTGAAAAACCTAAAAGACTTCCTCCTACTTCTATCAAGCCCAAAAAGAAATACGACACATGGTGAGTGGTCCGAAAGACTCCCCGACGGTAGATAGTTAGCAACACTATTAAACCATGCTTGTACCCAAACATCATTCACCATAGCTCTATCAAGTTTACTCCACATCGAGTTATTGGTCCAAGTGTAGAAACAACCAATAGATCTCACATTCGTAAGTTCCACATTGATGCACAAATTGAAAAAATCCCTCACTTCATACAGTGTAACATCTGCTTCATTACATTTTTTATCATATTTGAGCACATTGTTAAAATCTTCCATGATCAACCACGGAGAAGAGCAATTGTATCCATATTCCAAGATGTTACTTCATAGGGGTCTACGATTCACAATAGTATAGAAGCCATAAACAAAATTAACAAAGATTGTAAGTGAGCTAACCTTATAAGTAGCGGAGCAATGAACAATTTGAGAAGTAATATCCAACACATTCACTTGGACTTTCATGGGATTCCATAAAATAAAAATCTGGCTGGCTTGATGAGAAAGAAAGTTGTTGATCTCCAAAAAACCCCCCAAATTTATTCTACATCACTCGCTAAAGCTTGTGTTGATTTAGCTTTGTCTCCAAAACACCTGTAATATCAATATCATTTTGCTTAATGAAATTCCGAACCCATTTTGCTCAAGCGGAAGGTTCAATCCCCTAATGTTCCATGATGCTATCTTCATGATGAGATAGCAAGAGAGTTACCCCTTTTGACATCCTTTTTGAACATTTTTGTACCATGCTCTTCAAGCTTTCCTTTCAATTTTCCAGTGCAACCTGAGTTAGAATTAAGCCGTGCACTGAGCAAGGTATATATTGAGTTTATATGAGTCTGAGAAAAGCCCCATTTGTTGCTGAAGTTCAGTTTTTCAATGTTGCAACTTGCAAGTATAGTCTGTGTGGTGTTTGTAAATTGGCATAACATTCTCTTCACGGGCTAGTTATCTTAGACACTAATACTTACCGTTTTCTCCCGGATAAATTGTCATAGGTTGCTGTCTTGAGGATATAATACAAGGGATGAAGGTAAAAAACCAATTATGCTATTTATTACTGGGAAGTTTGAACTTCTCTTACAATCTTATTAGAATCGGACGCACATTTAGCTACTACGTATGCAATATTTTCATCTTACAATAAATTGACACGAAAACAACCTTGTATGATAATTCAACATCGACATGGGAAATGATGTTATTTTCGTCCCTCCTGGTAGCAATTGGATGATTTGAACCCGTGATATCCTTTGGAATTATGAAACACTTAACTATTGTGGCATTTGGCGGATGTTGACAATATATGTAACAAAATTCTATTTGTTCTTTTATCAAGTAATAATATATATTCTCTCTTTGTTTTAAAAAACTTTTTTAATTAAAATTTGACCTTACAATGAGATTATTAAAAGTCACCTTTTTCCGTTAGATTGAAATTATTAGCAAATCGAACCAAGAAAATAAATAATTGAACCCATTTTCAAACTTCAAATTATTACTCGATAAACATTATTAGATAACGTATACCCACACTTACGATTTGAATTACAATATAAGTAATTTCAATTCACAACATTGGTTATTATTGTGACCGTAGAAGGCCAACGGTCGCCCTGCTCACTCAAAATTCTGGATCCATCACTGTCTTCTGGATTTGATGTTTCAATGGACCCATCTAAGCAACCAGTTTTGAAGTAACAGATTCCTATTTTAGCCCAAGACTAAAACTTCATCTATTCAAGGCACATGCTGTGTAGTTATCACTGGATTAGAGAGTACGATTTGTAGAAACGCAATCAATCTGTTGAAGGGAAGGCAAATTAATTAATTAAAAGATGTATGCGATTTTAATATCTAAATTGATGATTTTCGTTACACAAATTCACTTATTCTTTTATTTAGATTTACATATATCCAGTGCTTTCACCTAGCAGATTTGGCTTGGTAAATAAGGAAAATTGGCTCAAATGGTCGCAAACCTTTGCCTAATTTGCGTTTTTGGTCCAAACCTTTTAAATGTGACGTAAATGGTTCCAAACCTTATTTTATTTTTGATGCAAATGGTCAGTTTGGAAGGAATCTATCCAAAAGGACCTTCATTTTGTGCATGCTGTGCAATTGCCTCATTTTGTTTTCATTTCAAGGAGTAATTTCGTCAAATAATTCACTCAAAAAGATAAAGAACATAAAAATAAAATTTAAAAAACACGAAGTTAAAAAGTAAAAAAAAAAAAAGAAGCATCTTCTTCCTTCCATCCCACAGCAACCCAATGGCCAATCGATTCAACGGTGGTTTAAACTTTAAAAATTTGAGAAGTAGCATATTAAAATCTATTACTTATTAAATGCAATCATTACAGAGTAAGTAATTTGGATTTTTAACTTTTGAGAGTTAGGCAAAAGTATAGAGGAATAACCAGCTTGAAAGTTTAAATATAATTATTGAACACCGAATAAAATTAAATGTTTAAGAATTAAAATGTCAATAATTAAAGCGTGAGACACGTTCTATTAATTTTAATAACATATTTCATGAGATTCATAACTTTTCCACTATACATTTCATGAATTTTTATTAAAATTTATTAATAATTTAATCCCTACCAAACATGAGTTGGGAACTTCTGCTACAGTTATTCCGATGTTACTTAATTTACTCATATTTTTTTCCTTACCTGCTATAATGTTAAACAGAATAACCACTTTTTATCTAAAAAATGAACCCCCTGAAGTGAATAGAACTTTATATTAGAGTAACGTTATTTAGCACCACTAGTGTCAAGTACTAGTTCATATAATAACTGTATATTATTAAATGATATATTCATTTAAATATAATGTCGGGTGATTCATTTAATTAAATTTATTAACCTAAACTAGTGTTATAACATCACTGATAGTGCTATATAACATTATTCTTTATGTTATATTATCATAATTAATTTAATAGCCACCAATAAGTAAAGTAAACTATAACATAATTATAATTTATAGTACTAAAGATGCAACATTTTGCTATTTTGGATCCTTAATAATTACTAATTATTGAACTCTTAATGATTAACAAACTGGGTCCCAACCAAGCAATAGTACTGGAGTTCATTGGATTGGTTGCTGGGCCAATCCAACCCACCGAAAATTCCATCATGGCCCACTCTCCTACTTTAGATGCCCCCAAAACCTTTAGCAGTTGCTTTCGGCCACCTTGGTTTCATAGCTTTAGATGAAGAATCAATTTCTTGAAATTGAAACTAGAAAACAAAACTGATATTCTGTACCTTTATGTTGGTCTGAGGACTCCAATTTTTTGCTGAATTTCAGTTTTTCATTGGGGGGTGTGTAATGTATAATATACTGAAGTTGTACCTAGTGCTTAAGGTTTTAAAACTTATCTGTGCAGTATTTGTATGTTGGTACTATTGTTACAACAAAGTCTTGGACGAAATTCTGGTATAAAACGATTTGATGGTTTCATTTTGCATTTAAAGTTCTATCTTCTTTTTATAGGACGGAGAAACTTTGCCGGTTAGTTATTTGGTGTTTGAGCATGTGTTAAGTTGATATTAAAAATATTTAGATTTCTTATTATATGATAGGATTGTGATACTGTATTTTTCGTAATTTGAGAAAAGGTTGAGACTGAATTGAAGAAAAAAAATTCTATTGTTTTAATTCTATGAACTTGAAATAGATTTATTTTAGTTGATTGTAACAGGAAGCATTGTTCGCAGATTTTTCAGCTCAAAGTCGATGGAGTGGCTTTACGCTTGGTTCCGGAGGCTTCTCAGATACGAAATGCAGTAATGGTGAGAGACATATATTTTACTCATCTTATCTTCGATGGCCTTCTCTTTATATATATATATAT
>CAIGRB010173813.1:25390-56566 GCA_903798255.1 Fraxinus quadrangulata
TATATTTCTTTTTACATTGCTCTTTATTGAGCAATTAATTTATTCATTACATGTGAACAGCTGGAATTGAAGAAAACTAATTGGTAACTAATCTGTAATATTTTAAAATTTCTGTTTGATGCAATAGAAATTCAATGGGTTTTTGTTTTTCTGTTTTACTATATTGCAAATGAAATTTTGTGATGGAAATATACATGTACTGCAGATTTATGGTCAGTCTTTGTAATTGGTTCCCATAGACGATGTGCATTTAGATATCTGCATCAGCAAATATGGATTTGCAATTAAAATTTTGGTGATACATTTCAAGAATCGTTGTAGATAAAATTTAATGGCTTTAGGATTGCCTTAGTCTTATTAGCTAGCCAGCTATGGGAAGCAGATATTAATACCTAAGATGGTTAAGTATTAAAAGATAAAGATGTAAATAAGTTTACAGCTAAAATCATGTTGTAAAGTAGTATATCATTTTTGTATTCGTATGGCATATACTTCTGGACCCAATATTTATATCAATTATTTAGTTGAAATTCCTAGTTATCTAAATAGTGATGTTTTTAATGTGGTAAACTTACTATTTGAATGTATGAGTGAAGGGTGCTCGGCAATGTATGCTTCTTAAACATATCCTAAGGTTATCTTCCCTTGGTACATTGATACAATTGGGTGCATCAACATATTTGTTAGATCTGCTTTGAAGTGATTTATTGACCTATACACTTGTCTCACATCTTCAGTCTTTCTCATAACCTTATCTTATTCTCAACTTGTGTGATAAAATTCTGGCGTTTACCTTAAAAATTTGTTTTCAACATTAAGTTGAAAAATAAGAACGTTGCAGCAGTTATTTGTGACAAAATTAGATTCATGTGATGCAAAATTACCCTCGAAACTGTTTCTATGCAAATACCTTGCTTAGCATTTTATGGCACTGTTCTCCCCATAATTCTTGATTTGGCTCTTTTTTCTGTGAAAAGAAGAACATCATAACTCACTTTGTTAGAAGGTCGCTCTGTGACATTTTCAAGTTTCAGTTGGAATTCAAAATGTATATATCGAGGAGTTGTTGTTCTCAACTGGAATTTTAAAATATCTATAAGCAAGCAAGTCTCTTGGTGACAATTTAAATAAAAATACTGTTTTAACTTTTGTTTCCTGGTTGAGGGAACTCTAAAGAAATACCTGTGTAATTTGTATCTATCAACAATATTGTAGGCTTAAAATGTTCTTTGCCACACCTCTGTTCTACAGGAGAGGAAGAAGGCTGGTGTTCTTGATGAGAGCTTTTCTGGGGTTCCAGTTTTCCAGGTTACTTTGTCTAATCACTTCCATGATAATGCCGTACATTATCTTCGACTATATTTTTTGAAACCTATGTGATGTTCATTCCTGGAATTAATTTAAGGAACAGATAAATTTAGGTGACAAAAAAAAAACATGAAAATGATACAAGTATATATTTGCCCTATAAAAACGATTGGTTAGTATAAGAATTAGAGACACGATTCTTACTTATTCAGAAAATGGCTGTCGAGAATAATTTTTAGTTATTTAAACCATGAAGGTTCTATCAGCAAGAAGTTAATACTGTGGAGTGTAGATTGATTACATAGCCACACAGGAAGCTCGATCAATCAGTAAAGTGTTCATTTTTCCAGTAGGTAAGCCAGAGTCGCGGAAAGAGTGGAAAGAACATTGTTTGAAAACTCATAAAGTGATGATGAAAGGGAGGTTCTTTGTCCAGATTCCAGAAACACGCTAATTATTTTCAAGTTCAGTGCATTTAAATTTCAAGGAGTAATCCTTGAGACCTCCAGTCTATGGTGTGGACTAGACCACATTAGTAAATGGTCATCTAAGGATTAGAGTTTGCCGCCTTCAACTATTAGGCTAGATGCTATTTTTCACTCTGCTTGATCTTGGTGTGCCCATATGCACCTGAGAAAAAAATTATAGCCCCTCATTTCTTTGAACTAAACCTTTGTGTGAATCAAACTCTTAAACCTGTTACCCCTTTCAATCAATCTCACCAACTAAATCACTTCAGTTAAAAGAACTAGTTGGTATTATGAATAAAATTAATTCAAATCCAGTGTGATTATAAGGGGGAATCCAAAACAGAACAAAGGGATATCTGCATATGCCATTAGTGAAGTGAAGAGATTTCTGAGGTGGAGAAGAGCAGGGAGAGGAGGGGGGAGAGAAATTTATTGACCATGGTAACACTTTTCATGATAGCGGTTATTGATTGTTAGGCTTGCTTGGACAGTCACATAGGTAGATGTCTCCAGACCGTTGGATCAGGTTTTTTTATTGTGGTACAAGGAACTACATAGCATGGAACCAGGTCACGATTGGAGAGGAGTCACTCTTCATTGGCTATGCATGAAAATTTCTTCCTTCATTTCCAGTTTGCCAGGTGAAATTATATTGCTACACCTTCAAATATAGAAATCAGTAGTTTTATTATCTTGTAGTTTTTGAGTTAAGAAACCATTGCAATTGAACATCTGTATACCCATATTTTGTCATTACTGTGTGCATGAATTCTTTTCTAGATATATCCTGAATTTCCATCCTAACATGTGTATTTCAGAGGATTGTCTTTCTTCTTGTTACAATGGGATGAAGTCTGTTTGATCTCTCTATATATTGTTGCCCGACCCATCTCTCTCTGGATTGATTTTGAGGGAGAAGTGCTGCCAGTCTAGTCATATGTTATGTGTAGTTGCTTTAATGGTCTTGTTTTTGAGCTTAGAACTATCTTACAGTGTTACTTAGATTGCCCAGTTTTTAGCAGAATATGTTTTCTCTACATGCTTGGTGCAACTTGACAACTGAGAAGGCACAACCAAGTTTTATCTGTGTCTCATTTGAATTTGGATTAGATTGGCAAACTCCATGGCTTGAAATATTCTGCTCAATTCTCATCAATTCACATCGGCTAATCTTCTCTCAAAACAATATTTTGCAGTCTAAGAGCTTGATTCTGAGGAGCGAAAACAAGAGATACCGTCCGGTATTTTTCAGAAAGGTTAAGAAAGAAGATAATAGAACACTTGATCTGTTATTTTTAACAATTCGGTTACATATGCTTTTTTCTCATGTTTTGTTGATTGCACAGGAGGACCTAGAAAAATCCCTTTCAAGAGCTTCACGTCAACAGCACAGGCTGAATCCTTCTTTAAGGGAAGGGGATATTCAGGTAGAGTTTCTGACCTCCCTGTGTCGACAGAACATTCTCTTCACGGACTATTTATCTTGGATTTACTTATCATTCTCTCCCGGATAAATTGTCATAGGTTGCTGTCCTTGAGGACATAATACAAGGGATGAAGGTAAGAACCAATACGTAATACAGTCTTATTAGCATTGGACATTTAGCTATAAGTTCGTGCAATATCTTCATTTCGTAACAAAATGACACAAAAAACACCTTGCAGGATAATTCATCATCGACTTGGGATGATGTTGTTTTCGTCCCTCCGGGTTTTGATGTCTCGACTGACCAATCTAAGCAATAAGAAGCAACCCGTATTGAAGTATCAGATTCCTGTTTAGCCCCGTCTATAACTTTGTCTATTTCATGGTTCGAGCCATGTAGTTATCACTGGATTAGAGAATGCGATTTGTAGATTGATGTAGAAGTATCACGCAAGCAATCTGTTGAGTGGAACGCAATATGCAGTTGACAAATGCGACATTTTATCGAAGTTTTTCAGTAAATTGCCCTTTTTTATCGGTCAAACTCAAATATAGTGTAATAGAGGAATTATTTGCGGTTTCTTGTGAAGCAACGAATGCAGCAGATTGTTATTCCACCCATCTTAAGTCTGCACATGACAGATCCTTACATTTGGTCCAGCAAAATTTAGAAATTATTTATAAATGGTTAAGCTTTATTCTTTATCATTTCAATGGAGCTATGTAAGGACTATTTACTTATTCGCCAATTTATATTTATCTCAAATTTAGGGTCCAGATTCACAAATTCACATAGGTTTTTTTATTTAGATTTGCATATAGCTATGATTGTTACTTGAACTAATGTTCCAATTTCATAGCTATGCTCATAACTGCATTAGTACTTTTGAGTTTATGTACTTTCTTTTTCGGTACGAGGAATTGAAGTATTTTTTAATTTTTTGATCTCACCTAAATGAGTAAACATTATCAAAGAAATGTGACATCTTTGAGCAACGAGTTTTAAATCCACGAAAGGAAAATGAAATCTTGAAAGTTTGAATAATGTTATTTAGCTTTACTGGTGTTAGCACGCTCATCCAGGCGGCAATATTTAATAGGTTCACTTATATGTGAGTAGACTGATGATCATGTAGTCATTTGGCCCATTTGGCCAACTATTGAAAGAAAAAGTTTGCATCTGCTTTGGACTGTCTACTATCGAGAAATACCTTCTCGGTTGAGGACGAGACAAGGCTTCTGCTAGAGGATATGAGGCTTTCATTTGATACAAATAGAGAGGACCTCATCCGACAAGAAAAACTCTTCTTTGTTTAGATAAAGAGGTATTAGCGAAAGTAGACTCCACTGTGTATCATTGTATGTAAATGAACCCTTCATTTAATGTCACATAGACTAATTTTAAATACGAGCAGAGCTCAATAATGTTACTATAAAAGTTTAAAGGAATAATCAGCTTGAAAGTCTGAATATGGTTATGGAACTTGGTATGGTTAAGAATTAAAATGTCGATAATTAAATGCTGCTCTAATTTAATAAGTTAGGAAAAATAATTCCAATCACTTAATTTACTTAATTTTTTTCTTACCTACTATAATGTTACACAGAATAACCACTTTTTATTTAAAAAAATGAACCACCTAAAGTGTGTAGAATTTTATATTATGTATCTTGGTAAGTTTAATAGCTACCAATAATTATACTTTAACATAATCATATTTTATAGTACCAAAGATGCACCAAATTGCTATTTTGGATCCTTAATAATTACTAATTATTAAAGTCATAATAATTAACAAAGTGGGCCCCTATCAAGTGATGGTACTGGAGCTCACTGGTTTGGTTGATGGGCCACTCAAAGCCCACCAAAAATTCCATCATGGCCCACTTTCCTACTATTGATGCCTCTCTATAAAATGCTTTCCGGGCGGCCACCACGGTTTCATAGCTTTACGTGAAGAATCAATTTCTTGAAATTGAAACTAGAAAACAAGAAATTTCGTAGCCGTCAAAGTCAATTTGTCTTTTTATTGAATTTTTTTCTTTCGAAATAAAATAAAAATAGATTTGAGAGAGAAGATTCGTCAATTGTTAAGTAATTTACCAAAGTTTACACATTACCTAACGCTTTCTTAATTTTCCTAGTTGAACCAACCGTTTTGATTATTAAAACACTCATAAAACCCCAATAATTTCATGATCAAATAATATATACAATGTGCATTTAAATTCGTATGACTTTATCACTATGTAAATCCCTTAGATTATGCTATGTGGTTGAATTACGTAAAAAAAATTCATAGAGTACAACAGAACACAAGCTCTCGTTGCTTATTTAATTGTGTTAAATGAAATTAAGGAGAGTTATATTTAGTTGCTTGTGTTAATAAGTAGATACGATATTACTTTCATACATAAATGAATTTCCCAACAATTTTTGTGGTGCAATTATGTTATTTTAAGAGATACACACATGATACTACCTAATTTCTCAATGTGCAAAAATATGCATCAATAAAAATAAATTCACATAATAATTCCAATATTTTTACCAAGTTAGCCCTACATTTGCTACCTCGCAAAAGATAGAGAAATGGGCAAAGCATTGGCTTCCACAACTACACCTCAAATATTTTAGGATGATTTAAAAGTTGGATGTTCAAATATCACATTTAATGCAGAGTTTTCATGATGAACACGAGATATTCCTTGCCTATCCAATAGTGCTATGGTCCCCTAGGCTGGGATATATTGGGATGAGGCCTAGCACAAAAGAAAAGACATCTTGTTTTGAATTTGATATTTTTTAAAAAGAAAATTTAGGACCGATTACATCCAACCCTCCGTGTAGTGTGGTCAGGAACCACAACCTTCAAAAGTGAACTTATGATTCTTCAACCTATTTAAATGTGTGTATTTGTGTTTATATCTGATTGAGCTTTTTAGTATGGACATTAAAATCATATGCGACTTTTAGCTAAATCGGACATAAATGTTTAGCCATTTGACATTTTTGCGCTTCAGCTTTAAGTCAAATGGAAGTCATATTCAATTTTATCATCCATGTTAACGGTTTTGATCACACAAGGACTCGTATTCATAGATTTAAATAGAATGAATATCAAGAACCTCATATTTGAAGGTTGGAAATCCCTTACAACATCATGTGAAAGGTTGGAGGAGCTCAAGCCTAATTCTTCCTTCTTAAAACACAACTTTACTTTATGAGAGCATGGCTCTTAAGGAGGTCAGATTTGTTGTCCCCTTGCTATCCTATAAATACATTTTTTACAGCTTGACACGTCACCTTTTATGGCAAATGGAAAGACATTAAGGTGTAATGTGCTGATGTGTCAAAATTGTGTTGACATTCTATTTGCTATGAAGAGGAGATGTGCAGATGATTCAAAAATATATTAGTGGGACAATCAAAGAGAACAACAAATTCGGGACAACCGATCTTAACTCCATAAAGAGGACATCTAATTTTGAATTTGATATTCTTAAACACGACTTTTTGAGAGCATGATTCGTACACGTTACTCAATAGTCTCTCAATGATTCGTACACAGTACTCAATTAATATACTATAATATAATATATGACGTATTCTTTTTTTTTTTTAAGTGTTCAGTTAGCTTATGAAGAAACCATGATAAATAATAGTTATCATACAAAGTAATATGCTCATTTTCATGGAAAAAATGTGTTGTCTAGAAGCGTTAAAATGAATTGATTTGTCTAGTCTTGAGATGTCCTGCTCAACTCTATTCGTATTTAGTGATGTTAAGTGTAGTTTTAAAGACTTATGACTCATGTGGCATACACAAGTGAGCAATGTGTATAAAAAACTCAATGGCTCTCTAGAGCAGTGAGTCGTGTTGTTCTTTAAAAAAATCGAAACTTACAATGTTTCATTTTACATTGTAAACATATGTTGAAGTATCTATTTCCCGTACGGATCACCTCAAAACCAAAAACCAACTCGAAGCAATTCAATACCATTCAATCTACACTAAATGTTTTCATGTATTACATGAAATAGAGAACTTTTTGCCTAAAAGAATCTGCACTTTTTCTTTGTACAGAATTTGCAGACACCAAGAATGTGAAATGGACTATGATTTGTCATAAAGTACAGTTTACAGCTATATACAGAGAAAAAGTTTGCCATGAAACTCCTTAATTCTAGTCCAGGTAACGGGGAAGAGCCAATCGCTTTGTTTAAATTTGGGGAATTACTCTTAAATTTGTACTTCAAGCACATAATTAATACTGAAATTAGAAACTGAATAGAATGGTTTTATACTGGATTCTTGGTAAATTTCTAAGCATCAAATTTTATGGTTTGTTTGGCGTAGATTTTTTAAGTATAAATTTTGTAAAATATATTTTTTAAGAACGTGTGATTAGAAAGTAAAGAAAAATTATGATTATGTGTAAAATTATTTTATTCAAATAATGTGGAGTTGAGAATGTGTTTGAAAAAAATGGATTTTAAAGAATCTCTATCAAATAGAGGCATAGCGAAACCAAACGATAAAAAATTCCTGCCATTGTAAATGGTGACCTAAATCCTTTTAAACACCGAATTTTGTCGTAGATATTGAATATTATGTATTAGTAGATAAAGTAGAAAGAATAATCTCTTTGAACTTTATTGATTTGCTATAGCGATGATTATTAAGAATTAAAATTTTATCGTAGAATGTCAATTTTGTTAAGATGAGTAATTCAAGTTGTGTATGTTAATTTATATTTTGGCATTAACCAATATGAGATTTATCCCTTGAGAATGATTTCATTGAACAAGATTGAAACTTCAAGATATTTTCATCATGTAACATTGAGTCTACTAGAAGTATAAACTCGGCCTCATTATGATGGCCTCATTTTGAAGCAGCTCATTCTAGATCAAGCTAGGTCGAGTCTACACACCCTAAGAACTTTTTTCATACATTTTCTTGGTTTCTCATGTCAATTAAGGCCAACTTGTACTACGACTCGACATGACACATTTTGACATATCTAGTCTCTAGACACTAAGCTAGGTGGGAGACGATTTGGTAGAGCTAGAGAAGTAAGAATATTAAAAGGAATAGTCGAGTAGATAAGCATGAATGCATGAACATTACTTTTAGATAGCTCCAACTGCTGATTTTATTACAGTATCAAGTAGTACATAGTCTGGGTTGTCATCCACTGAACTGTCCGAATTGATATGCCAAAAGAGGGCCATACTACCCTATTCCTGCGGGGAAGAACGAATCATTGCTGGAGAAAACAACAAAAACCTTAAGGATTATTGAATGTACAAACAAAAACCATCCAGCTTTTATTGCTCACAGCTTGCACCAGCTCCCCATCCCCCTCAGCGTCCCCACGCTTTTCTCCACAAGTATATCCCTCTCTTCTTAATAACACCCTACCATAACCCCAACCCCATCAGGGTCCCTATATATATTACCTCTCTTTCAAATTCATGGCACACAAATGCACAATAATATTTGAAATTTCAAATACAATGGGTTCTTTCTTTAAAGGGTTTTCAGTATTGTTCTTGGGTATTACTCTATTAATGAGTTCTTGCATGGTTGCAAATTGTGGTAATTTCTATCAAGATTTTGATCTAACTTGGGGAGGCAACAGGGCCAAGATTTTCAATGGAGGGCAGCTTCTTTCTTTGTCTTTAGACAAGACTTCTGGTTCTGGATTTCAATCCAAGAAAGAGTATCTATTTGGGAGAATTGATGTTCAACTTAAACTTGTTGCTGGCAACTCTGCTGGCACTGTCACTGCATACTATGTATGTCTGTTAAACCACCTCATCTAAAAAGTTAATCTTAATAGAAACAAAAGTTTTATGCAATTGATCAGGCTTATAATTTTTGGGTTATTGTTGCAGTTATCTTCTCAAGGACCAACTCATGATGAAATAGACTTTGAGTTCCTTGGAAATGTCTCTGGAGAACCATATATTCTACACACCAATGTGTATACTCAAGGGAAGGGGGGCAGGGAGCAGCAGTTTTATCTTTGGTTCGACCCAACTAAGAATTTTCACACCTACTCAATCATTTGGAACCCACAACATATTGTGTAAGCACAAGCCTAGTCTTCTATTGCCTATATATGCATGCATGTGGGTGGGGGATTTTAAATTCATCGGTAGTCACTCAAGTCATATAGCTTCTACAGTAACTTCCACGTCAGCATGCCACTTGGGATAACGGTCGTGTTGGACTTTTCTTCCTGTTAGTTTTAATAGTGTCACTAATCAATTTTCTTATTCCAGCTTCCTGGTGGACAACACTCCCATTAGGTTGTTCAAAAATGCTGAATCAGTTGGTGTCCCATATCCTAAGAACCAACCTATGAGAATTTACTCTAGCCTGTGGAATGCGGACGACTGGGCAACCAGGGGAGGGCTAGTGAAAACCGATTGGTCGAAGGCTCCCTTCAAAGCATACTACAGAAATTTCAATGCTCAAACATGTAGTGGGTCTTGCACTAGCAGCAATACTAAGTTCTCAAATGGGGCATGGCATTACCAGGAACTCGATGCTTACAGCCGAAGAAGACTAAGATGGGTTCAGAAGAACTTCATGATATACAATTATTGCAATGATTATAAACGCTTTGCGCAAGGTTTTCCTCCAGAGTGTAAGCAATCAAGGTTTCTTTAGAAGGCGTTTAAAGTGGAGTCTGTAAAATTCTGTATTTCAAGATTCGTTTCCTTCTTTGAATTTCCACTGTTCTTTACACAGTGCAAAATAAATTAAATTCTTTGTATCGTGTGAATTTGTTACCTTCAATGAGACTTGATGATACCAAAGCTGTCGCTTTACTAGAGATGTCATCTAAATCAGGATCGGCTGCCTGATTTTGAGGCGGTTTGCACTTGGTGGAGCACTGCCCTTTGATTGGGCATGCTGGACCTTGTACACCCAAAATTACCTCTTACAGATTTACACACCTACGTTTAACCAATCCGGCTTGCAAGCTTTCTTCAACTATTTATTTGAGACACAATCCCCGCAGATAAAGAAATAAAATTCTCCTAGAAAGCAATGATCCAAGCACGAAAATTATGATGCAAGAACTTTGCTACTCATTGCCTCGTAAACTTCAATTTATTATACACATTAGACAAGAATCAACACTTCCAGCCAGTTCAAGGATCATATGTATTGGATGGGATTCTACAGTGTCAACCGTACACCAAACTTGGAATGACTAAAATTGTTCTTAAAACTATTTACCTAAAGATACTGTCATTCGAAGTTTAGTGCACAATTGTATACCTCACTATCCATACTAAAAATTAAAATAATAATAATAATAACCAAGCATAATATCCCTGTTATACACCAACAAGCATCAACATGTTGAACAAATAAAGTTACGACTCAATTACTCAAAAGGCATGATTAAACTGAAATATTAAACATTAATAAGATCTTGCTCTCCTCTTTGGGCTCTATATTCTTGCCCTGCGAAAACAGGGTAAAATCTTAAACTGGATCCAAGTTTTTTAACAGTTTTCGGATGACAAGAAGGCCTTATTTTCACTTTGCATGAATGTTACAGCTACGAACATCGAAGGCAAATTACTCAGAACCAGTATGTGCTCGGGCAAAGGCGGCACAACACATGGCCTAATAGTGATCCAGACACATTCCGCGCACAAAGATTTAATCTCACATAACAGCTAGGTTTACAAGTTCTCTTTATTTAACCATTTATCCGGTGTTTCTGGACTAGTCGACACATCTGTCCTTGGAATAACTCTTTCATGAATGTAATTGGCAAATGTAACACTTGGCCGCTGCAATACCTGTAGGGAATACAATGAATTTGAGAATCTTTGATGTGCATATAGAAATTTTATGCTTATGAACAATAATAGAGAAAATTGAAGACTGATTTTTAGTTTTTAAGAGCAGTTCAAAATACAACTGAAGAGAAAATGCCACTTACTGGGATTCTGCAATGGATATTGAGGTCATAGTTCAGTTGGCTGAGGCTTTCTTTTGCTCGATTTTCTGTTTCCAGAGCTTTATTGCATACTTGTTTAACCTGAGCCTGCATGGAAACAAAATCAAACTGATTTATTGAGCTCTTTAAACAACAATGAGAGATGGTGGTAAAATAAACAAACATAAAATGATTACAAAGCAACAACATACGAAAATATTTTTCCTTTCCAATAGATCATTGTTTTCCATTGATGGTCATGAAAATTTTGGAACTTTAATGTCCACGTGGATGTCTCAAATGCTAAGTAAATACATGTGGTAATTTAGATAATGAAATTACAAGGAAACAGAACTCGATAACAACAAGAATCAGATGGTGTTCCAAGTAGGAAACTGTGAAGAGTAATAGAAGAAAACTATAATCATAGTTAACATAAATTCTTGCAGCAATACTTTGAGAAATCCTACATAAATTTCAAATGAAATGAAAAAACCTTGGAGCACAAGCAATAAACATTGAAGAAAATTGTTTAGAGGGCCTTGATATCATACCATGTAATTAAGCTTGCTTACAAGTGTAGCTTCAATATTAGAACTGACGTGTAAGATCTTTCAATAGTTCCCTTCTAAAGATTCTCACTTGAGCAATGGATACTTTTAAAAAAAAAAATCTGCTTTTACCAGTTAAGAACAGAATTCAATCACTAGACAGGAAACATCCTCTTGATTCAAAACCTATAGAATTCAACAGAATTTCAAAATCTAGTAAAAATTAAACAATTCAAACCAGATATAGAGTAAGGCTTTAATGCAACTCTTTCAGGTTTTAGTTTAGTAGAATTTTGAATAGTTTGTCCTCAAAAATCTATGAAGAGGTATTGATTCTCTGCATGGAAGCATAGCAACAAACAGCGAACAATTCCTTTTCATGAAAAGATAGAGAAAGCAATCTCTGTTGAACCTCAAAAATATGTGCAACCCAAGATACTGAAACAAGTAGCCAATCAAGCATATTATCAATTCTCCACAGGGCAAATCCTAATTACATCCCAGTAATATTTATTTCAGGACAATGATGCAAAGTAAAACCATTTTCACCAATCAGATGCAATAAAGGATCAAAGGGAGAAATCATCCCAAAGATATAATTGCACAAGGATTGATAATCTTTACATTCAACTTGTGCCTCGTGTATACTACAGCATAATGTAACTGAACCATTTGGGAGCATAAAAATTAATCTTGAAGAGGCTAGTGGCAGCAAAAATCTGCAAAATTTTATCACCAAAACATTCAGAAGCCAGATTATCCAAGAATCCCAAGTTCTCCAAATGGTACAATTATCCGCAGCTAATTCTTAAATTTGTCACTGCCAGAAAGAAACTAACTTCAAACTTTGCTAGAATACAAAATAGCAACTTGCAACCATGAAAAAATTATAAATAAATGAAATGGCAGCATGCTGCAGTTGAACAGTGCACAAACATAAATAATTCATGCATTATCTGTCTATCAAAAGCAAAAATTTCACAATTCTAAAAATATGGGTTAAAGAGGAAGACTGAAATCAGTTAGTTATAACTGTAGCATGACCAAACAGCAAGAGCATGAAAAGCCATAATAAGTTTTATCATTATTTCAACTGTATTTTACCTGATTAAGTTGGATGGTTGTGAGATCATTCTCATTAACAGCAGATTTTTCCAATATATGACGAACATTTGCTAATTCCTTCATCAAGTTCCAAGCAACTTCTTCTGCGTCAAGCATCTGATTTCTCGAAAACTCAAATGCCCTTTCAGCTTGAAGACGAAATGAAGCACAGTTCAGACAATTACATGGCCCTCTGCACCCTTTCGGATTTTTCTTTAGTATTCCTTTGGAAGGAACATCAGTACGAGCAACCAAAGTGTCAGAAACTTCAATTTGAGATTGGCTTTGGTTGGAAGTAACTTTTTCAATTAGCTCTTCATTGGCTTCCACATTGACAGCCATGCACTTCATTTTTGTATCTGTCAAAATGTCAAGATCAACTATAGAGCATGATTCAACTGCCGAACAATTGGATTTCCCATTGCAATCCATGGTATCGTTATGGGAAACTTCTGATTCACACTTCTTGGGACTATTTTGAACCAACAATCTTTCTTCCTTTGGTAAATCAAGTGGCATGACCAGATCAGTGGTGTCACCAGAAACTATTGAACTTGGCCCCACTTTAGCTGAATTATTGGAGTACAATGGTGGAGTTGATGGACTCAGATTATTATCAGTATCACTGGATGAAACGTTGTCTTTGGGGACTAGAGCAAGCAGTAAATTTTGCTTCTCATCTTCGATATGAAGTTGCTCAGAGAAACTTTCCATTCTGATTTTCTTCACAGGATTTTCTTCCTGAGAAGTAGCATATGATAGTGGTTGTATATCTGGCGAATCTATCTGAGGCTTTGGGTGTTGGATTACTTTCGAATCACCTATAAAGAAATATTTCTACATAAATTGATTTGCAAGCAATTCACCTCTACTTGGCTATTCACAATGAACAAGAGGACTTACAGGAGTTCTGTTTTGCAACATCAATCAGATATGGAAGCAGTCTTCTATAACTAACTGAGCTAGGAGCTTTGAAGATCCTCATGCGTGAACAAGGAGTAAGAAACTGCGCAGAATGCAAGAAATTTTATGTAAACAAAAAACAGTTCTGTCTCAAAAGTCATTCTCCAAGCAAAAAAGAGACAGATAAATTGATAGTCAAATAAAAGAATATCAACCACATTTATGAATTGAAAGTTTACCGTTTCAGACTTCCAATTGGTGCCACTTTTCCCATTCGGACTATGGCGTGATTCATTGCCAACACTCATGCACCCAACTGATGTGCCGTTTATATTAGGTTTCTCAGTAAGCAAAGTGTTGACTTCCATATTTCTCCCACTATCTCTTGCCGCTGTTGCACTGAGAACAACAGAATCAGATTTCATTGGAATGCGCTCTTCTTCCACAGAATCTTCAACTCCACTAGCACCATTCTTATAACTTCTGTGCTCCAACTGATATTGTACACTGATCAAATTCTGCTGATTGCAGGGCTGTTCTTCAAACTTTTGAATCTCTTCATCCTCGAAACTATCTGTAGGATTAGTCTGTGCTCCAACACACTCAAGTTTAGCAGCACAATCATTTTCCATAAATGAAGGCATTTCAGGACTCAAACCACTTAACTCCTGCAATTTATATGGAACTTCTGCATCGACTATTTCAATTTCTGAAGCACCTACAAAAATAACAACGTTTATGTATAGAAACTATCAGTTTCCAAGCATGAACCATACTATCAGATAAATTATCTCAATGCTCATTCACATACGTAAAAATAAATAAATAAAATACAAGTGAAGAAGCTTACTGGATTCTTCTTTCACAATGTCCATCAAATATGGTAGCAATCTTCTATAGTTAAAAGAGCTCGGGGTCTTGAAAACCTTCCTTTTGGCAGCCGAATTCAGAACCTATAAGAGTTTAACTAAGTTCTAATTTAGGACATTTGGGGAGAAATCGGGTAGCACACAAAAAATTTCATCTTGATCATCAAATAAAATCCTCTCGTTTTCAAGTATATCCTCAATATAATTGAAATGATAATAATACAAAATTAAATATTAAAGCATAGCCGCTAATCACCCTGTCATCAGAGCTAGGGGACAAACATTTGAGCAAAATGTATAATGTTAGCTTGATGCAAATCAAACTTCAGAGATTACATCTTATTCTATGATTTTTATACTATTTAAACGGATAAAGGCTATTATATTACCGTTTTACTGCTGGAAATAGACTTGTTTGTTGAAATCGCCTTATCCTTCATCAAATTCAAACCATTTTTGCTATTATTTTCCTTCTTATCTGCATCCGATGGTACTGTCTCAACAGATTGTTTACGCTCCTCCACCTCTTTATCACCAAGATTCAGATCCATACACAGATCTGAATCAATATCCAGGCCCACATTCTGCAATAACTTTGAGTTCTCATTTATTTTCCCCTCCTCTGTCTCAAGAATCGGACTAACAGAGGGAGAGAAAACCCTACGGGCCCGGAGATCTTTAATTGACGAGATCCGACAACTAATCTTATCATTCAATTCCAGATAAGCTTCTACTGGTTCAATCCCGGTCTCCTTCCGGATTCCGGGTTGAACTGAGTTAGGTTTCCCCGGAAATGGGTTTGAGCTAATTGAACAAGAGTGGAAGTTCGATTCTCGAGTAGCATCGGGACGGGTCCAGCCGGAGCGATTGCGGTGGACATACACCTGAGACTTGCTACGTGTGTAGATTCCGATTAAAGGATTGGGTAGTGATGGAGATTGCTTCTTTCGCTTTCTGGAATAGAGATTTACAGATGATGATTCCATAGCTAGTTTTCTTCTTTTTTTTCCCTTTTTCGTTGGAGAATTTTGTTTTTGCTGAGATATGGAGTTAGGGTTTCGATACAGTAGTGTGTTAAGGGAGTGAGGGGGAGGGAAATGAAGAGTGGCAGATTTTGGCGGGAATGCATGACGTCATGGCGGGGAATTCGCGCGTAGGGTTTTTGGGAGTTCTTTATTTTTAGGTTTCGTTAATTGAATGGAATTTTGTGGTGAATATTTAATATTATTCATCGTCACTGTTATTAAGCAATAGCTTATATGATAATTGAATGTCATTAAATATGAAAAAAATCATTTAAATACAAAGTCTCATCACTTATTTAATTGAACATCTAAAGTATAATTATCTCGTGCTAAATACTATTATTCTTTTTTTTTTTAATATTCCAAGTGTACTTTTGTGGAATCATAATAAATATTAAGCACTTCTCTGGAAAACTTTTTTTTTTATTTGTAGCTAAATTGTGATCGTTGTTTTTTATTGTCAACAGTACTTTAAAACAGAATGTCAAACATGGCAGCTGCAATTTTGGACCATTTTAATGTAGAATGACTTTTTGCCCTTAACATTTAATTCATTTTTCATGATTCGATATTTCATTTTTAGAATTTCAAAAATTGCTACCAAAATGGGACCCATGTTCAAGTGAATAACGGTCAATTAATTGTTAAAATTGAGAAAAAAGCTCTTCCAGATAGACGCTAAAATTGTTAATACCTATAAAGGTGGAGTTGCCGAAAGTCCTTCTCCGAAACCCCAATAAACTGAAAATATGGGTGGGAAACTCTCTTCGGTACTCCCTTCGATGTGAGAATCAATATATTTTAAAGAGACAAAAATGCAAATATAGAAACCAATAAAGTAAAGAAAGCTAAAAACATAAATAATGAATTTGATAGAAAAATATTAATTATCTTCAAATCAAACATATAGAAGTTTACCCTGATGACTTTATTCAAAGATTTTTGTTCACGTTTCCTTACTTAGAAACGCTAGATTTGAGATGACATGTATCCTTATCCCTTTTTAAAAATATATAGCAAATTTAAGAAGCCGTTGTGACCCTTGACAATGCCAATTTTGGATAGAGTAGTGTTATTCATGATCAATAATTATAGTAGTCATCATACATTGCATCTTAAAAGGCATAATGTAACATCTCAAAATTTTAGAATAAAAGATTTATTTGTTTTTATATTTTAACTTAGGACTAAAATGAAACAGCTATTTTCAAAATTTCTATTTTATTTAAGGTCATATAATTAGAATTTGATCGAACGAGTTTTTACCCATCGACATTTGACTCGTTGAATAGCTCGTATTTAATCACGAATTTTAGGTTTGAGAAAAAGTTGTTTTGGATAAGCAGATGTTAAATTAGACTCAAATGAAATAAAACAAGAATAAATATGATTTTAATAGTTTATAATACTTTTCAATTTTTTCCTCCCCTTAATGTAACGTGATTAGATAAAAATCTTTAGTTATTTTGATAAATTTGACTTGATAGTGTACTTTATCTACATAAAACCTATCGTGATATTTGAGTGCAAACAAGATGTTGCCATGTGTATGAAATTGGTTTAAATGTTTAGTTTACGCGTGTTGATAAGATATGGATTGAGTAAATTTTGATTTGCATGGAATTTTGAAATAAAGTTTTAAAATTATTGTCGTCCAATATTTGTTGCTTGGGATGCGTTTCTTCGATCCTATGTACACTAGGATTCAATTNTTGTTGCTTGGGATGCGTTTCTTCAATCCTATGTACACTAGGATTCAATTATTTTACCCTATATAAACCCATGTATAGTCATTGTATTTTTCACACAAAATAAGGAGAAAGAGAAGAAGAGTGGGCGACTACCTTCACGTGAAAGAAAGAGAAACGGTGTTAAAAGTCAAAAAGTGCAATACATTTTTGTTAATATCAGGGTAAGATACTTTTGTGTAAATTGATACTTCCGTATACTTTTATGTTCAATAATTTATGCATAAATTGTCAGTGGACTTTCGAGTTCGACATAACGAAGTGTGAAATCATTCGAAAATCCAAAACGGGAAATGATATGTATCTCGCTTGGTAATGTTTCACACGTTATACATAACAATATTAAAAGTTGCTCATCTTTTAAATTATTAAAATTATGTCATGTCAGGCAGGATAATTACAGCCCCTAGCTGATTGTAAATAGTATTATTGTTTTGGATATTATCCATGGTGACACGTATGCGGCCATTTTGAATTAAACGGGGAACATGATAAAACTAATGGTGGAACCAATCGACATAAATTTAACTAGGATTTATTGTTTCTCGTAGGAAAAACAAAAACCTAAAGTTGGCATGTGTTTATCTTGTCAAGACTAATGATATTTACAGCTACTTTGTCTTCTTCGAATTATACAAAGAAACTTGTGTAATCACAAACGTCATGCAATCTGCTATAAAACTCCACTCCCAGCCCAAACCAAAGACACTCCAAGCCATACACAACACACACACACACACACACACACACACACACAGAGATTTAGATAACCAACATGGTGAATAGCCATATCCTTCTTGTGAGTTTTCCAGGACAGGGCCATATAAACCCATCACTCCAATTTGCAAAGCGCCTTCTGCAAATGGGAGTCAGGGTCACCTTATGCACTAGTCAATCTGCAATCCGTCGCATGTCCAAAACTGCCTCAATAATACCAGGCCTGACTTTGGCTCCCTTTTCTGATGGTTACGACAATGGCTGGACAGCTGCGGACGATGTCCAAAATTTTTTTGTATCTTTCAGAACTTGCGGTACTGAAGCTGTTACAAATCTTATCATGGCTAAAGAAAACGAAGGCCACCCGTTTACACATGTAGTATATGCTACTCTTATTACATGGGCAGGTGAAGTGGCAAATCGATTTCAAATCCCATCCACTCTTCTTTGGAATCAACCGGCTTCTGTTTTTTATGTTTATTACTTGTATTGCAACAAGATTGTGGATTTTACAGGAGAAAACAGTGAAGTTATTGAACTTCCAGGACTGCCATTACTGTTTAGATCTTGTGATTTGCCTTCCTTTATGCAGTCTTCAAGCCCTGTTGTGTACAATTTTTCTCTTCCTCTTTTAATAGAGCATTTGGAGATTCTTGATAGAGCTGGGGACAAGCAGAAAGTACTTGTGAACTCATTTGATGCATTGGAATTCGAAACCTTAAGGGCTATAAAGAAGTATAATTTTATGGGCATTGGACCTTTGATTCCTTCTGCATTTTTGGATGGCAAGGATCCTTTGGACACCTCATTCGGAGGTGATCTCGTACAGAAGACAGTAGATTACATGGATTGGTTGAATTTGAAAGACGAACTATCTATTATTTATGTATCTTTCGGAAGCTATTCCAATTTATCAGAACAACAAATGGAAGAGGTTGCTAATGGGCTGATCAAAAGCCAGAAACCATTCTTGTGGGTGATTAGAGACGGAAAAAATGGTGCAAAACAAGAAGAAAGCAACGCGCGAAGTTGGGTGAAAGAAGTGGAAAAACAAGGTATGATTGTTCCATGGTGTTCCCAATTGGAGGTTTTATCACACCCTTCTGTGGGCTGTTTTTTGACTCATTCCGGGTGGAATTCTTGCATTGAAAGTTTGGCTTCTGGGGTGCCCGTAGTTGCATTTCCTCAATGGGCTGACCAACCTATGAATTCAAAACTTGTGCAGGATTATTGGAAAACTGGGCTGAGAGTGGCAGCTGCCACCGATGGAGGAATTGTAATGGCAGATGAGATCGCGAGGTGCTTAGAAATTGTTATGGGAGGTGGAGAGAGAGGAGAAGACATGAGAAAGCAAGCTCAAAAATGGAAAAATCTGGCCAAGGAAGCAGTTAAAGAAGGTGGTTCTTCCAATGTGAATCTTAAGGTTTTCGTGGATCAGATTGTTGGAGCAAACTAATCATTATCCAGTTAATTTAAAGTTGTCCTCTCCTTGATTCAGAGGCATGTGCATGATCAGCCAGCTTTTAATAAGAATTGTTATGAGTAATTGAGAAGAGTTCGTATTATAAAAATGTTTTTGGATTAGTATTTCTTTTAATTTTTAGAGATACATAATGCATAACAAAGGCGGCGTGAAACTTAAAGGAGACATATAGAGTCACTCCAAACTCCTAATTCATCGAGTTGATCAATTTAAACATCTAACTTCATCTAACTTGAAATGGCATACTTCTAGTAAGGATTAGATAGATCATTAATCGGCATGTTTTGACATTTTTTTGGATCACAACATTGACAAGAGACACAAAGCAAAATCTAACTCCTAACAAGACAAATTTTATGGCTTAGTAGTTAGTAAACACATTCGGAATCTTTTTCTACTAAAAACAAGGGACAACAAATCCAAAACAAACCATGTCCTACAATCCTTGACTTTCCCTTTGAATATTATTTCTTCAGTCATTCTCTTGATACATCACACTAAAGTTACAAAATCTCACCCTTTTTTTTTTTTAATTCAAACTCTCACAAATATCATTGAGCCGTTCTTAATTACAACTCTGAAATTTTGTAGTTCAACAGTTTCTTCAATTTTTTCACTACATATACACCTTCCATCCTAACAGATTCTTCACACACAATCTGATAGTTTCTCCATTTTCTTTAATAAAAACATGTACCTGAAGAGGGAAGTTCTTGTATTCTCTTTGTTCTGTATCTTTGCTTTCTCAAGTAAGTTGCCTTACAGAGTATGCTAAATTTTGACATTTGAATATTGTCACGGCTTTCTATGATTATATAATTAATATAGAATCTCATTTCATAGTCATTTGTAGCCCTTAAACAGGGCATTTGTAATTTTTCGACAGAACTATTATACACAGTCTCATATTGGTTCAGCATTTCTGTTTACAGATGCACTGGTTTTAAGCAACATCGGCATAAACTATGGTCGACTGGGAAATAATTTGCCATCTCCCTATGAAACAATTGAATTCCTGAAATCCATGAATGCTGGTCAAGTGAAGATCTATGATGCCAGCCCTGAAGTTCTAAAACTTCTATCAGGAACAAGGCTTCGGGTCTCAATAATGGTGACAAATGACCAAATTTCCGATATTGCTTCAAACCTAACAATAGCTGATCAATGGGTGCGTGATAATGTTCTTGCCTATTATCCCAACACCAAAATCCGATCCATTCTTGTTGGGAATGAAGTTCTTAGTTATGATGATCAGAAAATGTGGGCTGATCTTGTACCAGCTATGCAGAAAATCAAGAAATCCTTAGTTTCACATGACATTCATAACATCAAAGTTGGGACGCCCTTGGCTATGGATGTAGTGGAATCAATTTTCCCTCCTTCAAGTGGGAAATTTAGGGATGAAATTTCGGACAAGGTTATGATCCCATTGCTGAAATTCTTGAATGGGACGAAATCATATTTTTTTCTTGATGTATATCCTTATTTTTCATGGTCTGAGAATCCAACAAATATCAGCCTGGATTTTGCATTGTTCAAGAATTCAAATCAGATGTACAACGATACAGGAAGTGGATTGGTTTACACAAATCTCCTTGATCAGATGCTAGATTCTGTTGTTTTCGCTATGCGAAAACTTGGGTTCGAAAACATCAGGATTGGGATATCAGAAACAGGCTGGCCTAATGGAGGTGACATGGAACAAACTGGCGCAAATATATACAATGCAGCAACATATAACAGAAATTTAGTCCGAAAAATGACTGCTTCTCCAGCAATTGGGACACCAGCTCGACCTGGCATTGTGATCCCAACCTTCTTGTTCTCCTTATATGATGAGAACCAGAAATACGGGCCGGGAACAGAAAGGCACTGGGGATTGTTGAATCCAAATGGGACTCCAATTTATGAGCTGGACTTGAATGGAGTCCGGCCAGAGAATGATTATCCCCAGCTGCAGGAGCCGTTGAATAACGAACCATTTAAAGGGAAGTTGTGGTGCGTGGTGGCGACTCAGGTCGATACAATGGAGTTGGGGCCGGCATTGGATTTTGCGTGCAGGCTGGGGAATGGAACTTGTGATGAACTTGCCCCGCTGAAGAGTTGCTATCAACCGGTATCAGAGGTTGCATATGCAAGCTATGCATTCAGTTCATATTGGGCTAAGTTTCGGGACAGTGGCGCTTCCTGCTACTTCAATGGCCTTGCTGTTCAAACCACCTCCGACCCGAGTAAGTATCTGCTCAATCACCACCTTGTCTAAAAATTAAAGCCAATCTTTAACGAGTTTTTTACCTGCACAGATTTTATAAATGGATGACGGCTCGAATACCATGTTTATTGTTTTGTTGAGCAGGTCATGGATCTTGTGAATTCCCAAGCGTGACACTCTGAAGATAATCTCGATGAATAGAGCTGAAGACAATTTCTAAATTTTTATATATTTTCAGTTTTTCTATGTTATGTTATGAATTATCTTCTGATAATTCTGGCGATGCACCAGAATGTATTTTGTTTTTCAATTCAATTATTCAATATATAAAGTTTAACTTGATCTGGATTTAACCAAAGGTGCTTCATCAGAAAGTAGATATGTATAAAACACAATGATCTAACTAAGGTAATAACATGAAATCTAAATTAAAAGGCCCCATTATCGCAGTAATGCAAGAAAAAATGATTGTTATGAAGCAATTTTCAGTTAAATATCAGTTCAACTAGTGAATTTTGCTGCCCTTATTACATATAACAGTACTTTGTGACTCACATGTACTGGAGGCAGCATCGATTCAACTAATATTCTTGAGTACTTATATCCATATGTCAGATGTGCAATCGCCACCGGGATATCTCATTTCATGGGCCAAGGATGGACCATCTGGTTCAGCTCCAAAATCAACAAAAAACTTCTCGTTTATTGCAAGACCACCTTTCTCATTGTTAACATCGATCTGTAAGATATGACTGCCTTTCTGCACAAGCTCGGGATAAAATTGACGGTCCCATGTACTGAAAAGAGAATTCGTAACATAGAGTCGCTTCCCATCTAAGCTCAGTTGTATCATCTGAGGTCCTCCTCTCAATTGATTTCCCTAAAAGAAAAATGGACAAATTATAGTTTTTTATGTATGGTTGATGGTAGGTCAAGACTATTCTAATACAAGAATATTTCGGGTTTATCAAAATCCAAAAAACGATATAGTGCTTGCCATACTAAAAAAAGATGAAGGCAATAGGTTACACTTTATGAAGGTGGGAAATGATCTTGCCTAAGGCATTGTACTTGACCATAGTAAACAATACAATAAAAAAGATTCTAGATTTTTTTCTTTACTACTGTCGAGTGTTGTCTAATAACGCCAAAATTTTTGACAACAGAAATGACAATGGTGATTGCATACAAGGTTTTGATACCGAAAGCATTATGAAAAAACCCTCAACATTTTGTTTGAGAAGGAATATAGAAAATACCTGAACATCTGGGACATCAACCTGGTATGTTGAACCATCATCTGCCTCAACAACCACATTGCTTCCTTTACGGACTAATCCTCCAACCCATACTTGGCCGGTCAGCCGAGGATTTACAGGATCTTCAATATTATATTGTCTAATATCACCATGAAGCCAGTTGGCCAAGTAGAGAAAATGATCATCAAGAGATATCAGAAAATCTGTTATAAGACTGGGCATCTCGGGAAGAATCCAATTCTGCACCTTGAGTGGCTTCACTGATATTGATAGCTGCAGTCAAACCAGATTGATCATTTATGTTGTTCAGTCGGTGATTGGGTTAAATATATAGGACACAGAACTTTTAGTGAAATTTCATGTTGGTCACTAAACTATCAACTTAAAATTTTTACAAGTTGTGCACTCGGTCTAAATCCGTTAGTTTGACTAACAGAAGGGTGACTTGACAGTCTAATTATTTGCCAATTAGGCTGCCAAGTCGGCTTTTCCACTAGTCAAACTAACAGGCATGAACCCGATGACCATATTGTAACAATGTTAAGTTCACTGAACCTAACTGGAAAAAGATATAAGTTTCAGTCACACTGTTGGAACAAAATAAAGGGTGGTGGCCTCTAGTGTTTTTTACTCGTAGGTGATTTGAGGCAGTTCTTCAGCATACCTCGTGGCTCCATGACCCATCAGGGTTCTTGAAAAACCTTATCATGTTGCTTGTTAAGGCACATCCCACAAATCCTGTATCCCTGGATGGATCGTGCAGAAATCTTATCTGCAAATTATTTAGATGCACATTAACAGAACAATTTTTCACCAAAAGGAATTATACAAACAGTTGCATGAACACATCATGAAGAGAATAAAAAAATTTAAAACGAATGAATTTAGTAGTAAAAGCAAATAATAAGTTCACTTGATCACCTCCAATGGTAAGAGCCCAGTATTTCCAAGATCCAAAGTCTGTTTCAGTTCACCATCGGGCCAGCTGTACACGTGCAAATGTCTCCCATAAAGCCCATCAGAAACATGCTGAAGGTCGAAACCTTTGGTGAAAGCAGCAGGTGCCCCCCATGAAGTGCTGATCATGGTCTTGTGTCGAGGTTGATACCAGAAATCATAGCCAAAAAGGGGACTGTGTCCAGGTTTCTCCCACCTATACGAACAACATAAGCACGATATGTTCAAGAAATTTTGATTTGTTACATCCTTATATTAGCATTATAAGTCTTTCTTGCAATCTGTACTCTTGATTCTAAGCAAGGTTGGCACTAATCTCCAAGAGTAAATACAATAACCAGATTGTGTGAGATAAGCTCAGGTAAAGAACAAAATTCCAGTTGGAAGTAACATTAGTTTACACAAAATATAGGCTTGGGGATCATTATTAATGTTTCTGAGCAGTAAAAACTGAGTATGCTGGCGGATGCATAATCCATACTCTTCTTGTTATGCTTGCTGTAATTCAGTTCTCTTCCTTACCAATTAAAAATAAAAAAACGACATTACATAATAATTTAGTCAATTTTAAAGATCAAAACTGGATGTTAGTGGTGTTCTTTTCACAGGAGTAGATGTTACCTTCCTTTCACATTAAAATCAGAGTCCAGCAGAAGAAACCCATTTCCTTCAGCATTTCCATCTTTATCTCCAAGGCATGATACCATGATATCACCAGAAGCAAGGCAATGAGCCGTGTGCGGGTATGCTAATCCAGTCTTTGCGATTATATCTTTTGGATCGACAACTTTATGCAAAGCCGGAGCCTTCAGATCCTTTTGAGTATCAATAGCATATATGCGACCAGACCTAAGAAAAGAAGGCATTATAGTCAGAATCCAGAGAAAAACAAAAAAACAAAAAAAGGCAGTACAGGACTCCAGAAATTATCTTATTACTTGTCCTTTTGTCTGAAACCTTAAAGGAATACTCATTTTTAAGTCAAGAAGTTATAAATTTCTACAGCTATTAAAGCGGGAAGGCTTCGTGGACACCACATGATGATATAAAATCAACACACAAACTAATGTGCAATTGCGGCCATAGTATAATAAACTTCTTTCGGTAAAATAGTTGTTAATAATATCATTAAATAGTAAAATATCAAATGGAAACTTTAATAACAATACTTCTTAGTACGACATTATCTAAACTGGAATACTACGGTTGACTTTGACGAACACTTCTTACTACGTCGTTATCTTGGGTGCAATTTGCACACTACATCTATACCTAGAATGTAACCGTAAGAAACATCATTGATACAAAAAATTTTATTATACAAATTGTTAAAGAAGCGAATTGACAAAACCTTGGCTAAGCTTAAATTTAAGTAAGTAAACTTTTATATTGACTTGTAAGAAAAAATATAACTTATCCAAATATGTTTGGAAACAAAAAGAAGTCATTTCTACTTACATTTAAACTTAGCGGATGAGCTCTTAGTCTTCAGAACATATACAAGAAATAATTTCAAAGACGGCTTAAAGATTTGATCTCTTACACAAGTGAAGGTAGGACAAGGAATCGCCGGGAAGCTGATGGATCGCTATGGCAAGAGCTGCAGGAATTCCATCCCGAATGATGTAGTTCATCGCCAATGTGAGGCATAGGTAGCCTATGAATGACTTGAGAGTAAGTCGGTGAATCTGGATCCACATCTACTGTAGCAAGATAATCTGGCTTCTCCGTTCCAGTTCCTAATAACGTAAAAGTGACACACAAGTTTTAGAAACAAAATAGGGAAGCGATCTGAGAAACTAGTAGTATTAAAAAAAAAATGTTGATTTAAGTAAATTACTAGTGCTTATACCTCTTTTAAATGTCTAATGATAGTTTTTAACAATTATCCATATTTTCACACAAATTTTAAGATATTTGAGTCATTATTTATCAAAAAGTGTTTTGATACTTCTACTATGTCAAAGTTTTCATACGGAAGATATAGAGAATTGAAAAAATACTAAAAAATGCTTTATTTTTTATTAGAAATACGGCATGCTTGTTTCTAATTTCTCCTGAATGTACACGATTAATTCAATAACTATATCCAAAACATCTATTAATTCAAGAATTAAATATCTGAAATCTCATTTTCCGCGAGTTATACTATTAAACTTTACATAAATATTACTTTTTGACAAAAAAAAAATCCAAAAATATTCATTCGATTACAAAATTCAATTTACAGGTTTTTTCCCCAGTTTCTCTGTACTCTGTTCATAAAAATTGCTCATAAGAAGCCAAAATACATTACAAGATGGGCAAGAAAGTAGACAAATGTGCAGCAAATGATAGCCATAGTCCATATTTGAAGACTCGCATTCTTTTTGTGGATTTTTGTAAGATTTTCTTTCTGAAAAATTGTGCAAATTATCGATCAAGAATGCATTATAAAATATACACAAATATCTAAAGCAAAAACCCAATAAAATTACCTGTATAAACACAGGTGACATAAATAAGAGATTCCCTTGGGCCAGCCATGGCTTCAAGCGGAGTAGCATATCCCGGCCCCTTTTTGCAGCAGCCACCGTTCACCGCCGCGTGTTGCACCACCACCTCATCCGTAGCCATGTTTCCTGCTCTTTTTTCTTCCTTCACGAACAATTTTAAAGCACAACCCAGATAGAAAAACTGCTCAGATTAATCGCCCTTTTGTGAATTCTCTGTGTGTATCTACGGATGCAATTCGGAAGCTAAACGCCACACAGTGCTTACAGAAGTCACGTTTACTACGGTCCAAAATGAGCGGTCATGTCAGGTAACAGGTGAGTAACGTGAGTTTATTTATAGTGCGCCGTTGTCTGTGTCTGGATATAATTTTATGATTGAATTATCCTTGTACCTGGGCGTAAAAATATGTTATATACAGAACCGTCTTTGTGGGATGAATATGTTGAAATAAATGAATTTATTATTTTTTCGACTTTTTAATTATCCCTGTTTGGAATCCATTCAAAAGGTATTTTGAAGAAAATTATATTTTGAAATAATAATTTTTAAAAAATATATATATTTTTAAGAAAGATACATGTGATATTATTATATTAGAGGACGTGCGATTGAAAACACGTGTTCCATCTATCATTGAATCTACCACTATAGCAAGATTGGATAAGAATCCGTTTGAGAAAAACATGTGTGACAGTACCTGGCTGATTGTCCCTTTTAAGGTAAAGATGAATTATATCAGAATTACTTCTCAGTCGATCATTTATTAGGAATATTTGTTAGCCCATTGTTTAGGTTAAAATCATTGGTCGAGCACGCAGATTTAAAGATGTCATTGTAAGTCTACACTGTCACGCAAGGTCCACATTTTAAATTTTCATGGCTCAACATTGTTCTCGAGCCAAACTTACGATGTTGGGAATTGGCTTGACGCCACGACCGCGTGGGTTAATGAGTTCTATAAAACTATTAACATGTGTTAGCATTTGCAGCTCGACAAGAATTCATATGCAAACTAGTTCAAAATTATTCCTCGCCAGGATACAACATATGAGTTCATCACTTAGTTTTTGAGATGAATAATGTTATTTATTATTATCATGGCAAAATATCGATGATGTAGCAGTGTATGTAGAATAATGGAATTGGACAGTTCAATTTTTACGAGAGAGAGGAGAAGAGAGAAAGAGAAATGTGAGGGATAATGAGTTGTCACATCAACATCTTCCATTATTATGATGATAAATAGTATTACTCGTTTGATAAAGTTGCAAATTGTGTCCGACCTTATTTGTATTCAAGAGAAGGATGCTTTAAGCTAGTCGCAATAGGAAATAAGTTCCTTTATTCTTATTTCTTGTTTGATCTGTTTAGTAGCAAGAAAAAATGAAAATATAAGATGGCATATATGTTGTACAGTAATAATGTATCAAATATAATGCATAGACTGTAGATCATATACACAATTATATAATTAATGGTCATGAATACATAATTATAGGTCACAACTTTTTTATTGGTCACATATTATCAAATTAATTGATCACAAATTATTTCGATGTCACAAATCATAAAATTTATAGGTCACATATCAACAAATTTATACGTCACAATTTATGTATCGATCACATATTTTCAAATTTTTTTGTTACAAATTACTTTTTTAGTCACAAATTATCAAATAGTTAATCACATACACCAAAAACCTAACCCGATCCCCAAATACCATCAATACTTGTTCACAAATAAACCAAATAATCATGACAAACACTCTTCATCCCATCGTTGTCGTCGTCGCGACCACCACCCCCAACAATCCACAACATCACCACCTCACTACTATCACCACCACCACAAACCTACCATCAATGTTTCAATTGCCTAGTTGTGGCAATGGCTCGGCCCGGCCCATATACCCACGAGCTCGGCTCGTGCTCATTTTGTAACGACCCGAGCCCGAGCTCGGCTCGTTACAAATACCCGAGCTCAGCTTGGCCCAAGCTCGTGGGCCAAGCTAGCTTTAGCTCGCGGCCTTTTTTTTTTTTTAATAAAGTTATAAAGACTTTATTTGACGAGCTGTAGCTCGTTTTTTGACGAGTCGAGCAGGCTTGACTCGCCTAACAAGCCAGCCCACTCGACTCGGGCTTGAGCTCATCTTTTGACGAGCCCAAGCGGCCCACGAGCCGGGTTTTGACGAGCCGAGCGGTTGAGTCGACGAGCCGCTCGGCTCGTTTTACACCTCTACAACTGTCGATGAAGAGAACTGCACCCACAGCACACACACTATAACCACCACCACATCCAACCCCACACTATCACCACCACCACTACCAACAAAATCTCAACCTACCACACCACATCTGCACCACAACACAACCAACATCAACACCTCCACCACACCCCAATGCAAACACCACCACCAACAAAAAAAAGAATAATAGCAGCGTCGACAGACTCTCTGCAGCGTCGCGACGCTGCTGAGAGACTGCCAAGCGTCGCTTCACCATAAAGCGTGGAGGCAATCGTTACCACAACTGTCGATGAGGCACGGAGAAGCCGCGCGCAGTGATAATGAACAACCACCATTGCCAATCTGTGCACGACTTCTCCTTGCCTGAGAGCGTCTTCGTCAGCCGACGATCACTCACTGTAGCGCCGCTTGCAGGGAGACAGAGAGAGAGAGAGACGAGAGAAAGAGAGGGGAAGAAGAGAGAAAGGAGAGAGCGCCGCTCCAAGAGTGATGGAGAGAGAGAGAGGTAAAGATTAGTGAATTAGGATTTCAATATATTACCTAATTTTTGCATAAATAAATTTTAGACCCGATTTTTAAAAAGTAATCTTTAAACACCTGATTTTTTGTAATATCCTCTTAGTTTTTCTAAACTTATTTTTAAATCACATATCTGAGATACATAATTTTATCAGTTTTTTATAACATTCCGTTATTTTTATCAAAATTATTAAAATTTATTTATTTTTTAAAAAACCAACCAGGTGCTTAATTTAATGCCCCATCTAAATTTCAAATAAAACTATTTATCATTAGTGATGTTTAGGTAGCTAGAGTTAGTTATTTATCACAATTTGTAACTTGTGATTATTAAAGTATATCCAATTGTTTTTTTTTTCTGGAAAATGTAATTTAGAGTTTTTTTTTTTCATTGGAAATGTTATTTTACATTACGATTGGAGATGCTTATGCCTTTTAGTGGGCTTATTATTACATTATTCAATGCATTTTAATCAATATTTTAAAAACTTACCCAATCATCAACCCGAAAAAGAGAAAAGGTTAAGGGTCAAAAAGTTGAAACACGGTCGAACCAAAATCGAACCGGTGATTTTAAAAAAATTAAAAAATATGCATATTCAAAAATTAAAAAATATATATACATATATACACAAGCACATTTACATAGATTAAACCGATTAAGCTTAGAACGAGTCACGAATTTTCGAAAAATCGGCCGGCTTAAGCGAATTTTTAATTATAGGTTTTATAAGCCTTATCCAACCGATTTTGATCCTGATTCTCAATTTTTTTTGATTCAACTGATTGGATCGATTCGATTTTTAAAACACAGATTTTAGTGTATGTGAAAAACATTTAACAATGGATCCAAATAGTTCTGAATAAAGCATGATAACGATGTAATTAAAAATAATTTAAACTTTTTAAAACAATTTTATATATTCTTGATAAGGTGAGAATGGAATGGTATGATTCCGAGATTGATTAAAATGTTATTTATATATTTAAATAGGATAGTGTCGGGTTGTGAGTGATTGGATCAAGGTCTGATGTAACGTAGAGATGGAGACGACACCTGAAATCTTATCTAAATGGAGAGTGGGAGATCAAAGTCAAAAAAAATATATATTTCTTTGAAAATTTTTGTTTGGAATATTATTTTCGACCAACTTTCGAGAAATGGTGAGACATTTTTGTTAAGATTAGCGTCTCATTTTTATAATTAATGTAATTTTCAATCACTAAATGATAAAAAAAATAAAAAAATAAAAATTGGTCGTGAAGGTTTTCTATCTAACTTTTCTCGTAAACTTCTATTTATTTTACTTATAAGTAGTAGTATTTTTAACTTATTTTTGTTGGATTATATTTATAAGTCTAATTTTAAATATTTACGAGATTATGATTTTTTTTCTATGTAATTAAACAATGGAAATACTATTTTTCCATCTTAATATAACTAATGAAATTATATTTTATTAGGGTCCGTTTGATTGCAATTGTGGAAAATTGGTGGAAAAAAAATAAATTCCAGAGAAAGTAAATGTCTAGAACTTGTTTTCCAATGAATTGTTAATTAAGTGTATTTGATTAGTATAATTTTTCACTCGAAAAATTTTTAAATTTTGGATCTTTTGTGTGCGTATGACTATATTTTACATGAAATTTGTCCATTAAAGTGATAATTTTTTTCCACAATTGATTATAAAATTTGTTTCCATTATCAAAACGTAAAAACAATAAATAAATAAATAAATAAATTCGTAGAAAATCATTTTTTATCAAAGTTTAGCGTTCGTTTGGCTTTGTTTTACATAGAAATTGTCCATTAAAGTGAGAAAAAAAATGTTTACAATTAATTATGAAATTTGTTTCCATTGCCAAAAAAAAAAAAAAAAAAATAACCCAAAAAAAAAAAAAAA
>CAIGRB010173813.1:67029-113983 GCA_903798255.1 Fraxinus quadrangulata
CAAGTCAAAGTTTTTCTGGCCCAATATCAGTGGTGCACATCAGCATATGGTTAATTAGGCCCAGTACTGTAGCTGAGCATGGGTAGAGAAAAAGTACATTTTATCTGAAGGGTAACAATCCACAAAGACCTTTGAAAACTTAGCTAATTTCATACTTACTTTTAATCTTTTTTTTTTAATTCTCAAAAATACTTATTTTTTATTCTTTTTTTACGAAAATTTTTATAAAATGCTATGTTACATTTTGTAAAATTATATTACACATATTCATCCCTAAATTTCCACCATCATCTACACAAATGGGGGTTTTCAATATTTATGTATCTATGGTATCTACTTGAATGTGTCCATCGTCTTCTATTTCTCTCGCGTTAAAAATAAGTAAGTTATAATTTGAAAAAGAATTATATACGCCGCTATGAAATTTAACATAGAGAGCAAGTTATAATTTAAAAAAGTTCTATACACTATAACGAGATTTTAAACAGTGTAACTCATTTTAAAAAATTACATACATTTTAATTTGTCAAAAAAAAAAAAAAAAGAAGCCTATTCTTTAACATAAGTCAATAATTTTCAATTCAATTCCTATACTTTTGCCTATCGTGTAAATTGTCGAGAGGCATATCCTTGCAAACACATCATGTATCCATTTCTTTATCTCATAGAATGTCCTTGAGAATTGTCATATGATGTGAATATGACATACTTTCTCTCCTATTAATTACATATTGAACGATGTAAAGATTAATAAATTATACAATTCGATATGACCACAAGATTTGAATTAAATTTAGATACTGGTACATATGTAATTACCAAAGCCCCATAAAAGTTGTTTTCGATGATGGTCTTATTAGAGCATACTATTTTACTTATCAAAAAAATTTACTACCAAAAAATTCAAGAACTAAATTGAAACTCGGCAAATATTTAGGGGTTGTATACATAATTTATTCGACCTAACAAAATCAAGATCTAATAATTAGGACAAGTGTTATCAACAATGGCAATGGTTCGTTAACATTTCGACATGGAAGTCAAAATGAATGGGCTGATTTGGACCGACCCAATGCATGTAGGACCAACTCAGGTCATAGCGGGATTGAACCAGCCAACCAAAAATATGATCGGGGCTCATATTCAAAGTATGTGGACCGGACCAAGCTCGCAGACCCGTCAATATTGTGGGCTAGCTAGTTAAGATGCGCTAACCTATCGTTTTAAACCTACAATTGAAAAATTAAATATTCTTGTTGATAGTGATGGGACTATACACCAGGTACACTGAGTACGTAAGCCCCCTATTGTGAGGGGGCTGTACAATATAGCGTATATTTCTGGTGTACAATTAGCAAAACTCAAATAAGAATAAGAAATTTACAAATAAAATTTACTAGCAATAATATAGTTTTTTAATAAATCGAGCCAACTGGTCTAGTCTTTATAGGTTGTTGGGTTGAATTTTTCAACCCAACATAATTGATGGACCAACATGTGAACTGACTCAAAGTACACTAGCTAGTTTCATCTAATTTTTGAACAAGTTGGGGCACTCTAGGTTGGTCGCAGCTTATTTTTCATGAAAAATAAAGTCAATTAAACATACACTAAGGGTCCGTTTGATAGATAATGGTGGAAATGAATTTCAATTCCTTGTTAGTTGAAAAATAAAAACCCACCAAACCCATGGAAATTTGTTTTTTCATTAAAACAAAGAAAATGCAGTTTAAAGTGGTTGTATCTTGGAATTCGATTTTCATTTTCACGTTTTAATTTAACGATCAAAAATAAAATTCGTTTTCCTCATATATAACATTTTTCATGAAAAAAACTTACAATCAAACAAGGTCCAAGTATTTGTGTTTAACTTACTAAGCGTTTGTCTAGGAGTGATATTCAGCAAATAAAAATAAAAAGATAAAAAAAATTACCGTTATAATTTGAAAACCAGCCGCATTTATTGACCAAAATTTACAATATTACCTATATTATATATCTTTTTGACATTTAATTCACTTTATTTGAATGGACGCTTATGGTCATTTACCAAATGAGCTAGTCAGTAATTGCAGCTCAAAGGGACCTACTACTTTTTCAACTGTCAAATTTTAGAGCGTATTTGGTACAAATTAAAATCAGATTAAAATTATCGTTATTGTTGATTTTTATTTGACGAGTGAGACCCAATAACGACTATATTTTCAATTTTAATTGATTTTTAATCTCTACCGAACAGGCTCTAATTAAAATCGTGTGAGAATCACCTCCAGTTAAGAGCTAAAAGTCAAACTATTTTTTATCTGCATATTTCATTGGACATACATGTAATATACACTTATCTACAACTCATTTCTATATATTTAGTGCCTTAATTACTTTCTTCGCTTCTCTTTATCCCTCCACACCCCACCCAATATGAATGATAAAACTTCACTAACCAGCTTTTTTACTTCTCCAGCAACAATAATTTTAAGGTAATAATGTCAAATATATCATACTTCAATTCACTATTGCCAACATACTCGAATCTCAAAAAATATATATATATATATAACTATGTATACCGACATAACAGCTTATATTAAAAATGTCGGTAATAATAATTTAAAAAAAAAAAAATTGAGTTTGGAAATATGGCTAGGCACTTGAGGTGACACCATTAATTGATAACATCGTGACTTTAGAGGCAGTAGAAGTGTCGGTGAACTCTTCATTGATAGAGATGTTTTATTCAGCATGATTTCAAGATTTTGGCAAGACTTTATGCACAAAACAGTCCCCACGGCACAAGCTCGCACGGGTCGAGCTCTCCATTTCTTCTTTCTTTTCCAATCTTCTTTCTACGCTCTAACGTCTTAACGTAATCTTGGAAAGTGGGTTTATAGCCCAACCTTTCGAACCTACTAAATAAAGTGGGGTCGTGTCTTAGCAAAGTTATCGACACAAGCATTCCTTTTAAGTTAATCCCGAGACAACCTTTTTCAAATATGGAACACGGACGTAAAAACCGGAAAGTCCATTCGATAATATATTCATTAGCTTGATCTTACTTTAAAGTCAAGAACCTAATTAATTAATCGACAGTAGGGCTAGCTCGTACATAATGCAGAAAAAGATAGAATAGATTATAGGTGGTGTTAGCACGTCTTAATCTTGGCTGTAATTGTCTAATTATCCATTACTCTCTTGAAAAAAAGGCTAAGTTACTTTACCACCAACCTGTCGGATTAATGTCTCATTAATTATACGACTAGTTAAAGTTTGTTAATTGTACGACGAGTTCAAAATTCTTCAAAAATGACAAATCCTACGTGCTTAGAATTGAATAAACTGATTTAATTTGATTCAAGGAAGCATTCGGATTCAAGGAGTTTTAGAAATATGATTTTATATATTTTGAAGCGATAGTTTTCTTATATTTATCGAAGAGTCGATAAGTTATCTTTAAAAGAAGCAAATCTTGAATCGATCTGATGTACGTATAATTTAATTAGTTTGATCTTACTTTAATGTCATCTTCCTTTTTCTATTCAGAGGAATAAGATCAAAATTGTCTTTCGAAGAGATGGCCGAGTGGTTGATAGCCCTTTTCTTTGAAAGCCACATATTTCCGGTTATAGTGTAAGCAAACATGAAGAATAATCCAACATGTCATTTGTTGTTTGTCTTATAAATTTAATTTTAAATAAGTAAATAAACAAAGACAAGTATAGATAAGTAGGCCAACTTGAGAATTAAGAATTTAGTATTTTTTTTTCCTTCAAAAGAATAGCTTAAAAATACAATCGTAATTAACGACCAAAAAAAGGTCGATAGGGATCGTTTTGAAGATAAGATTTAGATAAATAAATTTACCTTTTCTCTACTAGGTAAAATTATTATACACGGTACTAACCTAAATTTCTAACTTAATAATTTATTTTACAATATGAATGACAATATAATTTATTTTGAATTAATATTCTTATAGACGGTATTCCTTTTGACACGTTACTAGACGAAAATGACACAAATTAAATAATTTTATTTTAAGTAAATGTATTCAATAAAAATTATCAACAGTTCATAACTGTCCAAGTTGTGGCAGATCATTATCCGGATTATCTTTCATTTTCAACGTCCAAATCTTGATGTTCATAAATTATTGAAATGTTATTGAGATTTTCTACCTACCAACCATTTTTTAACTTCGAATCGAATTATGATTATTTTTTATTCATTATTTTTATTTAAATTTTTTATTTTCGTCTTTCGGAGAGGAAACTATTATTCATGTACATATTTAGGGTCTGTTTGATTGTAAAAATGGAATTGAGTGGAAAGAAAATGAATTTCAAGTAATTGAATTGCCTAACACTTATTTTACTGGGAATTATCAATTAATTGTGTTTGATTTGTATAATTTTTCACCTGAAAATATTGAAATTTTGGATCTTTTAATTTCGATTGACTTTATTTTTCATGAAAGTTGTCCATTAAAGGGATATAATTTATATTTGATTGAGAATTGTCAATTAATTGTGTTTGATTGGTATAATTTTCCACCTGAAAAATATTAAAATTTTGGATCTTTTGGTGTTCGTTTGGCTTTGTTTTCCATGAAAATTGTCCATTAAAGGGATATAATTTATTTCTATTGCCAAATTTTTTTTAAAAAAAGTTGCCTAGCCTAGAAAAGTTTTTTCCACTAAACCCATGAGAAAATTTTTTCCTCAAAAACCAAGAAAATGTGGAAAATCAATTCCATGAAAAATTTAGTCAATCAAACGTGCAAAAATATGGAAATGAAATTTAATTTCCATCTTCCAAGAAAAATAAACCCAAATCAAACAGGGCCTCATAGATTCTTTCAAGAACTTGCATTTCATAAGTTGGATTAAATTTAGAATGGGTGAGTGTGACTGCAAATTGAGAAACGATTAAATTATATTTTAATTAATAAATTTTAATTTCTATAAAATCAAACAATCACGATGTTAATCTTCTGAAAGAGGAAATTTGATATTTTTCAGAGTAAAAACACAAAATTCTAGGGTAGAAGAATTCAAGCATGGTTCAAGTTGGATTTTTGAAGTTTCTTTCTTTTCTTCTAAGATCTTGGTGATGTTTCAAATTCTTCTTCGTTTTTTGTTAAGAAGGTTGTCGGCTAATTTCACGGTTAGGGCGAGCGTTGTAGCCTTAGTCCGAACCCTTGATTTTGATTATTAAAGACTCGATTTTAATGGACGTAGTTCAAAGTTTTTATTATTGTGATTGTTAAAATTAATTTTTCAGTATGTATTAATTCATTCGTGAACAGCAAAGAATAAATAATTTAGCTAGAAGATATAGATATACTTCTAGAGTTATTGCAATCATTAAATGTTTTTCTTAATGGATTAATGCATTTAATTTGAATGAGTCTAGTTAATCGAGTAGATTTAGCCTATTTTTGGGCTCCATTTTTATGTGATTTTGGGAGAAAATGTATTTTGAAATAATGATTTTTTAAAACTGTGTGGTTTAAAAATAAGAAAAAATTTGAATTTACGTAGAATATTATTTTATTAAAGAATGTGTGGTTGAAAAAAAGATAGGAAAAAAATATATATTTTTGAATAGTGGAGCCCATGTTTGAGCCTCATTTTATAAAAACTCATTTTTTTTTTCAAACTCACATTCCTTTCAATAAATAATTTACTTGTAAATTCGAAAATTCCCTCACTTTTTAACTACATTCTCCAAAAATATTGTATTGCAAATTCCATTCCCCCCTAAATGGGGTCAAAACATTCGATTTACTCGTGAGACGTTTTTAGTTGATTGAGAGAAGTTCGATCGGATACACAACTTAATTATTTTCTTGGATTTGTGTGATGAATCAAGGGATACATCTAAGATGAAATCGCGAGTCCTAGCATTTCTCTCATCATTTTAAATCTGAAAAATTGACTTTTGTCCACTAGTTACTTATTCATAACTTTAATCTTAGAATAGTTATTACATTAGAACACACTTTCCACTTACTTTTTTGCATTGGTTTAAATACATAGTAGGGTTAATTTTAAATCGATTATTGGTAATGCAATTTTCGTGTTAACGATAATCTGAACTCTCTGAAAAAAGATGCAAATAGTTCCACCGGGCAAATTCAAAGAAAAAGAATACCAAAGATGACGACCTTGGCCATAATTTACCCTAAAAAAAGGGACACCATTCGATGCAAATACCACTTGGCCATGGGAACATTAATATAAATATTTGACTTTGAATCAGAATGTGTTAATTTTATTTTAAATTGTTCCAAATTTCAATTGTTGATAAAATAAACATTTTTTTTCTTTATGCCGTGACAACAATGATATTACAAATATTTGCAGATTCCTTCAAAAACTGAATATTATATTTAGATTCGCTAAACATAATAAATATTTGATTGTTTACATTGAGTTTTAGCCACAAATTATAATCAATATCACCATGTAGTAATGGAAAAAAAAAATAATAATAATTTACAATATTTCGTTGCTATATACTTGATCTCCATGGTTGAAAATAATTGTCACAAAACTTCGAAAAAAAAAAAATAATTTACTTATTGTGAAACTATTGTTTGCTTTAAAGGAAAAAGTGGTAAGTTAAGTCCGTGTCTGGATGCAACTTTCGACAGATTTTCCCACTCGTGCCGTCATTTTTTACTCCATATGAAACAAAATAACAAAATTGTCATTTTTAAAGATTATTGAATTAACTGTTGAAGGGACATACTGATCATTCTACTCGAAATTGGTCAATAATTATTACTGCATCTACTGTATAACGGTAAGACGCTACATATGTCTCATATAATACTTGATTAATAAACTTTGCTAAAATTTTATCAAATTTAAATAAATTAAATTTTAATTTTAATCATAAAGTTCATAACTTCTATTCAAATGTGATAAAATTTTTGTCACGTTCCCATAACATTCACCAAGTAAAATTCTGACAGCATGTTTTGGACTGAGTACCTATAAAAGGACAGCATGACATTGTCCAACGGCGAGATGAAGAATGTGAGTAGCGTTTATAGTACAACTTGTGATTGAATTTGTACATAAAACAACAAAATTGTATGAATCTTAGACAATTTCGTTCACGTCTCAGTCTGGACCATGTTCGTGACTACTTGCACTTACACAAAGTATCACATTCTTACTGTATATGGTGATAGAGACATTGTAAAAACTTAAATGTTTTTTTTTTTTTTAATACCCAAGTGTCCTCTACCTTCGACGATTAATCCCGAGGCCAGTGATCCGGTCCTCATCATACAGATCAGGTAAACCGCGAGATGAAGTTGTTGCTTATATTCAAAGAGGGTAATGAGTAAAAAACGTTCATTGATCGAGTTTATTTACTACGCATGAGACGATTTTCGTTGTATTAAGATTGAGGTGGACAGTGGCTTGTCGGCACATGAAAGTCATTAATAATTAGTTGAATAAAAAGGTATGTAACTATCCGTTGTTCAAGGAGATTGACTTCGGATATAAACAATAGGATTATAAAACTCGATCAATCAAAGGGATAAAAAGAGGACTTTTACATGATATAACGTTATTTTAGAGTTGCTTTACTACTTTGTATACAAGTTGTCACAAATTAACCACACTTTCTAGATATTCAACTCAGTAACCATCGTAGCTTTCCTTCCTAAGAATAAACTCTACGCTTGTACTGCGAAATTAGAAGTTGCTAGGACATGTTAAATCAATGGAAAGTATAAGTCCGGGTTTGTTATAGTTAAAAAATAGATTTTTAATAAATTTTGATGAAAATTAATAAAATATATTATTAAAAAGTTGATAATAATTATGTAAAATTAATTATCGATTTTAACTTTAATTTTTTATCAACTTTTTTAAACTACACCAAATGGGGGCTTAAGTATTGGCCTATCAATCAGGAAATGTGAAGTATGAACAAATATTGTCATATGGTGCTTAAAGCAAGTTCTAAAAAAGTTTTACAGTCTACTTTACAAACTATAGCATAGACACTTTTCTCATTAGACAAATCACATATGCGATGATATAATCGTAAAAAGCTAATTTGAATTCGAGGACAACCAATTAAAGAAAAAGACATGATTATGGTCTTGTGGGTCCAGAATAAGCTGTCTTTGAAAATAAGCAATAATTTGTAAATTACTGTTAAGGTCTGTTTGATTGCAAGAATAAAATTTGAGTGAAAATAAAATAAATTTTAGGGAATTGAATTGACTAAAATTATTTTTCTGGGAATTATCAATTAATTGTGTTTGATTAGTATAATTTTTCAAGTGAAAAATATTGAAATTTTGGTGTTCGTTTGGCTTTGTTTTATATAAAAATTGTCCATTAAATAAATAAAATTTATTACAATTGGGGATATAATTTATTTCCATTGCAAATAAAAAAAAAAAAAGTAGCCTGGAAAACCAAATCTCACCAAATTGGTGGAAATTAATTTTCCTCACAACTATAAAATTGGAACCGTGTGAGGCAAAAGATAAGATGGAAATGAATTGGCAAGAAAAATTTTCCAATCAAATATGACTTTTAGTGAAAGACGAAATTTTATTTCCAAGTTCCATGAAAAATTTGTCAAATCAAACGGAGCGAGACAGTATTACCTATTCTCATTCATTATGAAGGCATCTTCAATAGAAAAAAATAATTAAGTATATCCCCACCCCTCAAATAAAAATAAATAAATCAAGAAACATAGAAGAAGAATCTTGATTGATGTCTTCATTGTTGTACCAACAAATTAAAATTACAAATCAACAGATGTACACTTGCCCTTTTCTGCTTATAATTTTGCTTAATTCTGTTCTGTAAAATTTTACCTCTATACTAAAACAACATTAACATCAATTGGTCGGTCCAAATACAGACAACTTTTTTTTTTTCAAAAAAAAAAAGGGAATAAAATTGGGAAAATATAGTGAAATAAAAATAAAAAAGAAAATTCAACATACATACCCCACCACTACCATGTGATGATGGAGACATATGCTTTAATCATCTGATTGAATTTCCTTTCTTACCCTTGATTCAATCCCATAATAACTAGTGTACCACTTAGCGAATTTTCTCAATCCTGTAGCCAAATCCGTGGTGGCCTTGTACCCGAAGTCCGTGTACGCCAGGCTCACGTTAGCATGGGTGTATGGAACGTCACCGTTTCTTGGCATCTTGATCACATGCTTCTTCGCCTTTACATTCAGCAAACTTTCTAAGATGCCCACCAATTTGTTCACCGTCACAGGGGCGGTGTTGCCTAGATTGTACACTCTCAGCTGCGCCGGCGCACGCTTCTTGCCGCCACTTCCGGTGCTCTTCTCCGCAGTGTCGAGTGCACCGACACATCCTTTTACTATATCGTCGATGTAGGTGAAATCACGCGCCACCTCCTTGCCGTCTGGTGTAACATAAACGTTAATCGACTTGCCTTGGAGTATGTCCTTGGTGAAGAAGAAGTAAGCCATGTCCGGCCTGCCCCATGGTCCATAAACAGTGAAGAATCTCAAGCCAGTAAGCGACAACCCGTAAATGTGATTATAAGTGTGAGCAATTTCTTCGCCGGCCTTTTTTGTGGCGGCGTATAAGCTCGCCGGCTTGTCAGTCCGGTGGCCCTCTGAAAATGGGACTTCTGTGTTTAACCCGTAAACAGAGCTTGAAGAAGCCCACACAATGGCGGGTTGTGGATCAGCAGATTTTGCAACCTCAAGCAAGTTCACAAATCCAGCTACGTTTGAATTTACATACGAAAGTGGGTTCTGCATAGCATAACGAACCCCAGCTTGCGCCGCCAGGTGAAGAACATGGCTGAATGGGACAATGTCGAAGAGCTTATTTAGCAGTTCGGCATCGTTAATATCTCCGTCGACTACAAAGATTTGATGCTTACCAAGTAACTTCTGTCTTGCCCTTTTCAACGATGGATCATAGTAAGAGTTAAAATTATCCAAACCCAAAACACCATCACCACGTTTCTTCAACGCCAAGGAACAATGCACGCCGACAAATCCGGCAGCCCCAGTGACCAACACAGAGAACCCATTAGGGCGTCGAGGTGTGGCAGAGTGGCGAACTTGTTTTTCCCAGGCGGCGCCGCTTCCATAAAAGGCGGAGGAGAATAAATGATTCTTGGAGTGAATATGATGCGGATTATCCGTAATTGGCGGATAATTAAGAGTGAAAAACAAGATCAAAAGAAGGGCAACTAAAAGGGTTACACGGAAGAGGAGTTTTGAGGATGCTTGAAGGAGCTTCGTGCTGTTCACACGGCGGATGTAGCTGTTATAGCGTTCCAGCTTTGTTGTTTTGCTAGTGTCTGGTGGAGAAGAAGCCATTGAATGGTACTGCATTATTTCTTCAAGATTACGTGTGTGTTTTTCAAGAAAAACAAAACCTTTTTTGGGAAATCTTAGATCAAAGTATTGAATTTGAGGGTTTGCGTGTGTGTATTTTTAGTTTTTTTGCTGACCCTGAACTTGGAAGTGTTAGATGAATGGATTATAAGAAAATAAGAGGAGGTGGGGGTGTGGGTTTTGGTTGGAGACCACTTTCTTTTGTAGTGTATTTAACTCGTTTTCACTCGCTTACAGATGGAAAGGAAAGGGAGATGGGGGGTGGGGTGGGGTGGGGGTTGATCTCATCTTTGAAATATTTATTTGTTTGTCTATTGCATTTAAGTTGACAGCTATTATATTACTTGAGTGTAATAGAAAATCTCAAAACCATGTGATAAGACCATATGCATAAGCTCCTGGAAATGAGAACACTTCTCTTCTTACTCAAACGTTGACAGCTTGTAAATTTTTTCTTGTTTTGTTTTTGGGTTATTCAATTTTATTTTATTTTCGTTTTTAATTTTTCCAAACTAAGGGTACTCACTAGAGGGCATTATTAATACGATTTATCTCCAATCAGATGATTTAGATTAATACCATAACAATGACGAAAATTCACATATTTTTTATGACTCGCCGTACTTGTCAAAAGCATATTTATGTTTAACCTTCTTCATTTTAGGTCTAAGTTCTCTCATTGAGAATACGAAAATGTGTCAATCATTTTCTCATTCCTTTTACTATTAAAAAAAAAGAATAAAAAGAAGAAGATATTGTGTGATGTTAAGACGGTGGTTTTGAAACTTTTATGTGTAATTTTAATATTTATGATGGTTATTTAAATATATATACATACTATAATGTTTAGAATTGATGATGTTTGTAAATACGCAATTACGACTAAAATATACTGTCATAATTTATGTTCATTATGAATGTTTAGTTGGATTTAAAAGTAATACGTTTTTACTAACAACAAGTATAAATCGTCAATAAAATTAACTACACAAGTTGATTTTTAGTGTGTCGGACATGTTCAAAGTGAATCGGATGTTTAGTGTATTCAAAATATCGAAAATGAATCGAATGTTTAGTCCGTATTTATTACCAATATAATCAACTAAAAATTGCTACTAGTGCATGAGCGTACCCAAAGTGAATCAACTAATTTAAATTGGTCTTCAATCAAAGCAATGAAATCTTACAAATGAAGGCAATCAACTAATTTCATATTGTTCTTCGATAAAAGTAACGATAAGTAACAAAAAAAAAAAACTAATGGTATACTGCAAATGCAGGTTGCAACTGGGGAAGTTTAAGGAAAATTCAATGGATGGTAATAAAATCTTGATTTCTTTTTGGTCCTCTAAAAGAAATAATTAAAATTTAATCTAATTGTTTTGAGTTTTTAAATTTTGTGTAGCAGTTCGTCACCGACAAATCAATGAAACCTTTTTTTAGTGCTTCCTCGACCAATAGAATACTGAATTTTCTTGTTACAGAATTTAATGCAGATCCTAAATTTCTGAAAGATTAAAAAGTTCATCCTGTCACTTACGTAATTTTTGGAACACTGTTATTTAGTACCACTGATGTTTAATATCAATCTAGATAGCAGCATTAGTTCAATTAAATAAGTTACATAATTTTATCACCATTGATACTAAATAACATTATTCAATATTAAACTAGCAGACATCACATCGAGAATCATGAATAAAAGTAATTATTTTCTTCGGCAATAAGTATTTTCAAACTTTTCTATTGCTTTTCCAATATCAAATCTTGCTTTTTCAAACTAATGAATCTGATTTGAACATAAGCGAATGTGTTGAAGTTAGAAATATAATTTAGAGTGTTTTTGGCTAAGTTTAAAATTGAATCAAACTTACTTTTAAGTTTTTGTTTCAATAATTACTTTTTTCTTTTAGTAAAATGGTTATATTATTTTTAGGGCAAAATAGAGATTACTTTCGAAATAAGTAACTCACTTATTTTTAACTTTGACCACAAAATCTTTGAAGTCATCTAAGCTATATAATTTCCATAGAAGGGAGTAACAAAAAAAAAATTGAACTTTAAGCTATATATATTTCTAGTCATTTATCTTTTTGCTTCAAAATTTTCCTTTAATCTTCAAACGGGGAGACAAGGCTTTCTATGAGATTATGAAATCCCATTCTCGATATTTGTCTCGATACAAATTTTTAATCAATGTTAAACTCGTGTATAATTTTTGTGTTCTTTATATTTTCACTTATCTCGAAATTAGAAATTTTAACAGTGCGAATATCAATTTAATGCAACCCCTATTAATCCAGTAAAAAACTTTCGACTTATAATAATTGACATAAGAGAAATTATCATGTAAAAATTTGCTCACAATGTCTAACCAGTGTGTTGCACCGACTTATTGCATCAAGTTTTCATTAGGGCATAAATTAATATTTGGATGATCTAATTACTTATATTTATGCATCATTTCTAGAAAGAAAAAGATTAATATCACATGAAAAGGAGTTGAGTGGGTCCCAACATTTTGGGACCGAAATTAAAGTGTGTATTAAATTAAGGTCTTTGCTTTCAGTGTGATTGACAAAAGATGCTGGGAAGAAAGGGTCAGGGAAGCTTCCTTGGGATGGGGTGAGAGAGGGATTTTTTTCTTTCGTGATAAATAATTAACACATTGATATTTATTTTTCGATTTTAAATTTCACCCTTCTCCTTTCTTTCTAAGGGGTTGTTTAAGCCCCATTTTTTTAGAAAATTCATTTTTTATAAATTTATTTTCAACCACATATTTTTTAATAAAATAATATTAAACATAAATCGAAATTTTTTCTTAATTTTTAACTACACATTCTCCAAAATAAATATTCAAAAATACATTTTTTTTCCTCTTAAAATGAGGCTCAAACAAGGGCTGAAGAAGACTCAAATTTAAGTAACCGACGTGATAATGTTTCGCTCTTGATCATCCCAAAATTATGTCATACCCGAGCTTGGTATCCCGAGAAGTTGTATTTGCTAATATCATCAATCTCAATCTACTATCCTCGAGGTGGTCCCTCATCGGGTACATGAGACGATACCCTCTAGACCTGATCAGCCTATCTCCTCGGGTATAACAATTCTCATTAGCTAGCAATCTCCTCGAGGTTACGTCTTGACCTCACGCCTAATAATTCATGTCCCATCAAGATTCCGATAAGATGGAACTTATCCAATTTCAAGAATGTTGAGTTTTGCTGATCCTATCCTTTTTGATAGGGACTCTATCACTGAAATCCTATCTTTATTCAAATACGTCAATACTACGAAGTCAATCAAGCTGCAACTCCTAAGCATAGCATGACTCTGAAGAATTTGAATAACCTAATCCTATTGAGAATGCACTATCTACATTTATAAATATATCATTCCAATTCATTATCAATGTACATTTTTACATAATTTACAGCACATATATTTTCTCAAATTCTCTCTCTGACTTAAGTATCGGAGGGGTGACGAGGACATACCTCGACGCTTTTATTTCAGGTACTGGAAGGTCTTGCTCGTGTTCATTCTTAATCGTTACGCTCGAAAATCAGCAAGTACGATTTTTGGTAGCATCATTGGCGTCGTCTGTGGGAAACGTTACTAAAAGCCATGGTCAACACACGTTCAGGTCTTCCTCTAACAAGCTCATTCGTACCAGACCCACCACATGTTGCGGAGCCCCCTGCTCATCAAGAAGAATCATCGACAGTACCAACTCCCCCAACCACAGGTACATCGGCCGACACCAACAGTAAGACAACCGAGAGGGTTCTTGACCGATGCTCAATCGTGAAGCCCATGACAATGGTGGATTCAGGGCCTCGGGTGTACTGCTAGTGGCCTCGGCCTCGAGGTTGGTTACCATGGACTCAAATGAACTAGCCAAGCTCATACATAATAGAATCACTGCTGGATTGCAAAAGAAAACTTTAGGGATGACAGGATTTACCCCTAACACTCATTTCACATCGAAAGTGCTTTCTTATCTACTCTCCAGACCTTCGAAAGCTGATAATCTGAAAATTTATTACAAGTAGTTTATTATACTTACACCTAGTAATTTTTCTTTTTGCTTTTACTTTTCAATTTTTCGGACTTACATGTTCCGCGTCTTTTTACTTTTTAAGTAGTCGGAGCTAGCGTGCCCACGTTCGGTATTTAGGAAAGATAAGTTTGCTTGAATAGTTAGAGTCGAGATTCCATCCCAGTAAAATATTCTTAACCTCAAGGCCTTGTCCCGAGCAATTACCTGAAAGTCTTGCCCCGTGCAAGCACCTCAAAGCCTTGCCTCATGCAAACACCTCAAAAACTTGCCACCAAGCAAGCACCTCGAAGCCCTGCCCCTAGTAAGCACCTCGAAGCCTTACCTTGTGCAAGCACCTCCAAGTCTTGCCACTAAGTAAGCAGCTCAAAGTCTTGCCCCGTGCAAGCACCCTAAAGCCTTGCCACCAGAGTAAGCACCTCAAAGTCTTGTCCTGTGCAAGCACTTCAAAGCCTTGCCCTGTGCAAACACCTCAAAAACTTGCCATCGAGCAAGCACCTCAAAGTCTTGTCACCGTGCAAGCACCTCAAAGTCTTGCTACCGAGCAAGCACCTCAAAATCTTACTCCGTGTAAGCACCTCAAATCCTTGCCTCGTGCAAGTACCTCAAAGCTTGACACCAAGCAAAGATCCCAAAGTTTTGCCCCGAGCAAGCACCTCAAATTTTTGTCCCATGAAAGCACCTCAAAGCCTTGCCACCGAGCAAGCACCTCAAAGCCTTACCCCGAGTAAGCACCTCAAAACCTTGTCCCATGCAAGCACATCCAAGCTTTGCCTTGTGCTTGAACATCAAAATAGCTTGGTTCAGATTCCTTGAGCACAATACTGCGAATACTCGAGCTTGTAGTTCGACTATATCAAAAATATTGCGGCTTGTAGTTCTTTGGGATACTACAATGCTCAGGAATACACATCGAACTTTCAACATTGATTGATTCGAGTTTTAGACTCCTCGAGCTTGAGAGCCTAATACTACACGGGTTCCTAACTTTAAACTTTGATTGTTCGAGGTTTGGACTCCTCGGGCTTGCAAGCCTATTACTCATCGGGTTCCTAACTTTAAACTTTGATTGTTCGAGTTTTGAAATCCTCGAGCTTGAGAGCCTAATGATCCTCGAGCTTCTAACTTTTTTATTAAAATATCTTCTAAAAAAAGTTTCTCGGGTAATTACATTGAGCTTCGCAACTCCAAGCTCATCGAGCTTTTAACTTTATCTTAAACTATTATAAGATATGCTCGAGGAAAACACAAATATAAATTATTGGACGTGCATTAAACAAACTATGAAACATTGATATCAAAAGAACGATCCAATATTTAAACCATGATTGGGTAGTGTACATGACAAAAACCAAATATTCAAACCCTGATCGGGGTGAGATTAAGCCCAGCCAAGGTCAATGGTCGGGGACCTGTTAACTTGATCTTCGTCTACATCTTCAACCCCGTCCTCGAGGCTAATCATGCCTAATCTCAATGTTTATCATGCCTATTATCAAAGTTGATTATGCATAATCAAAAGGCTGGTCATGCCTATTTTCAAGGCTGATCATGCCTAATCAAAAGGCTGGTCATGCCTAAGTTTCAAGGCTAATCATGCTTAATCAAAAGGCTGATCATGCCTAATCAAAATATTGATCATTTCTAATCAAAAGGCTGATCATGCATTTTCTCAAGGCTGATCATGCATAATCAAGAAGCTGATCTTGCTTAGTCTCAAGACTGGTCATGCCTAGTTAAAAGGCTGATCATGTCTAATATCAATGCTGATCATGTCTAATCAAAAGGTTGATTATGCCTATTTTCAAGGCTGATCATACATTGTCTCAAGGATCATGTCTAGTCAAAAGGTTGATCATGCGTATTTTCAAGGTTGATCGTGCCTAATCAAAAGACTGATCATGCTTAATCTCAAGGCTCATCGTGTATAATCAAAATGTTGATCATGCCTAATCAAAAGGCTAATCATGTCTAATTAAAAGGCTGATCATGCTTATTTTCAAGGCTGGTCATGCCTAATCAAAAGGTTCATCATGCCAAATCAAAAGGCTGGTCATACCTAATCTCAAAGCCAATCATGTCTAGTCAAAAGACTGATCATGCCTATTTTCAAGGCTAATCATGCCTAATCAAAATGCTGGTTATGCCTAAGTCTAAAGGCTGATCATGCTTATTTTCAAAGCTGATCATGCCGAATCAAAATGCTAATCATGCCTAAGTCACAAGGATGATCACGCCTAATCAAAAGGCTGATCATGCCTATTTTCAAGGCTGATCATTTCTAATCAAAGGCTTATCATGCCTAATCAAAAGGCTAGTCATGTCAGTCTCAAGGTTGATCACGTCTAGTCAAAAAGTTGATCATATCTAATCAAAAGGCTGATCATGCCTAATTAAAAGGCTGATCATGCCTAATCAAAATGCTGACCATGCCTATTTTCAAGGCTGATTATGCTTAATTAAAGGCTGATCATACCTATTTTCAAGTTTGATCATGCCTAATCAAAAGGCTGAGCATGCCTATTTTCAAGGCTGGTCATGCCGTCTCAAGGCTGATCATGCATATTTTCAAAGCTGATCAGGCCTAATCAATGATTGATCATGCATAATCAAAGACTAGTCACGCCTACACCAAAGGTTGTCCAACTTTTCTTTATTATTGCTCGTTCTTGATATTGGAATATGCATCTTATCTCAAAAACTCACACATCATGTGTAAGCCTCTGACATGGTGCACGAGGGCTACTGACCATCCCAAAATTATGTCATACCCGAGCTTGGTATCCCAAGGAGTTGTATTTGCTAATATCATCAATCTCAATCTACTATCCTTGATGTGGTCCATCCTCGGGTACATGAGACGATACCCTCTAGACCTGGTCAGCCTATCTCTTTGGGTATAACAATTCTCATCAGCTAGCAATCTCCTCGAAGTTACTTCTTGACCTCACGCCTAATAACTCATGTCCCATCAAGACTCTGATAAGATGGAACTTATCCAATTTCAAGAATGTTGAGTCTCGCTGACCCTATCCTTTTTTTTTATAGGGACTCTATCACTGAAATCCTATCTTTATTCAAATACGTTAATACTCCTAAGTATAGCAGGACTCTTAAGGATTTGAATAACCTAATCCTACTGAGAATGCACTACCTACCTTTATAAATATATCATTCAAATTCATTTCAATGTACGTTTTTACATAACTTACAGCACATATATTTTCTCAAATTCTCTCTCTGACTTAAGTATCGAAGGGACGACGATGACGCACCTCGACGCCTTTGTTTCAAGTACTGAAAGATCTTGTTCGTACTCATTCTCAGTCGCCACGCTCAAAAATCAGCAGGTACGATTTTTGGTAGTGTCAGCTCTTATATTCAAAATGAAATATAATAACACGTTTGATATTAAATTGGACATGGCAATTAAAAATTAGGCTTTGATTCCTCTATTGTCGTTATGGGTCTCGATTTTCAAAATTGAGGATCTACGTCATCGACTTATTTAATTAGATTTGAGACCTAGAAACCGATTTTCAAAATTGAGGATCTACGTCATCGACTTATTTAATTAGATTTGAGACCTAGAACCTCGATTTTTAAGGTCAAAAAATCGTTACACCACATAAAAATTGAAGAACCTAACCCTTATTTTTTCCAAAATTTTGTTTTATCTTTCTTGAGCACTTCTATATGAACAGAAAAATAAATTCTGTAAAACATACAGATTACACACATCAAGGTGGGGGCTTTTTTTGTAATATTTAAATCACATGGGGCCCAATCTCCATGTGAGAGTCGGTAATTTTTACAGAATGATTTGTTCTGTACAAATAGAAAAATTCATCTTTTTTTATTAATTTGCAACATCGTCTAATCTAATCTATTAAAAATGTCATAAATATATCGAATCTATGGGCCATTTTGGCAATTGATCTCCAGAAAGGGAGAGAGATTAAATTATTTTTTTGAATTTTCTATATAAAGCAAGTATGTAACTAATATTAGGCCATTTGGCAATTTTCATAAATAATTAATACTTCTATATTTTATATTCATAGTGTTTTAAATGACATGTCTGATCTTAAATGGACAAAACAATTGAGAATATTTAAATTTTCTTCTTTATTTCTTACTCTTTACAGTTTTTCTAATATAACATATTAAATGTATCATGAATGCATTAATTTTTTTAATCAAAACAATACTCACAATGTCTTGCAGTAAAAATATTTGTGTAACTACGAATTTATTGCCCAATCGGGTAGAATATTTATCTTTCTTTAGTCATTCGACCTCCAACTCCTTGAGAGTTGGTCGAGTCGACGATCAATCTTAAAAAAAAGTCTTTTAATCTACAAATGGAGGCTTGATAATGTAAATAGGGATAAAGAATTAATACGTATACTTGCACGTAGGTTGACAAAGTACACAAAATAAAACTCTTTGAAATTTATTCTTATAACATTGACCGACTATATCTTTCTTTAATTAATAAAGAGTGCTCTCCATCAATCAAGGTATTTATTTAATAATTGTGTAGTGATCCAAGATTATATTTTTTTTTCTTTTAATACAAATGAATTTTCAACTCTAGCTTGTTAATTTTTCAAAAAAAAAAAAATCTGAATAATTGAACACACGTTGACTCCAATTTTCTTACACGTTTCATGATAATATTAATCAAGAAATTGGCATAGGTTTTCTAACACGAGCCAATGTAGTCAGGTTGTATATCAAAAACTAACGTAATACTTTTAAGTTTATATGATATGCACGGTAGGATACGATTTTACGAAAATGAAATTAAGGAAGAGATTTGTCTGTCCGTGTGGACCCATTCACCTTTCTCACTTGGATTTTTTTTTTTTTTAATGAAATCTCTTATACATACTTATATACCTATACAAGATACACCGACACACACGCGCATGTATACTAATTTTCATTTGTATTTATCATTAGTTCTTATTTGATGGGGATTAAAATTAAATTTTAATAAAAATTGATGAAATGTGTAATCGAAAAGTTGTGAATCCTATAAAAATATTAAGAGGCTGTTTGGTAGCCATCTTTCAACAAAAAAGAAGAAAAAAATGACCACCGAAGAAGTCAAAAAAGACGACCATGAGAGGGAAAGTCAAAAAAGTTGGCTAAATTTTATTTCTAATGGGTTGAAAAATGGCCACCAAACAGAAGTTAAAATTAAATTTACATTTCAAACAGAGTATTAGGGCCCGTTTGATTGTAAAAGTGGAATTTTGGTGGAAAGAAAATAAATTTCAGGGAATTGAATTGTTTAGAACTTGTTCTCCAGGAAATTGACAATTAGTTGTGTTTGATTGGTATAATTTTTCACCTAGAAAATATTGAAAATTTGGATATTTTAGTATTTGTTTGACTTTATTTTTCAAAAAATTATCCATTAAAGGGATATAATTTGTTACAATTCCACTTAAAATTTGTTTCCATTAAAAAAAAATTACCAGAAAAACAATTTTCCCACCTAAGGTGGTGGGAAAATGAATTCAAGGAAAACCAAGAATATGTGACCGTGTGGGAGGAAATGAAAATTCCAATTGTCAAGAAAAAAATTCAAATCAAACAATCAAAAAGTGGGAAAATGAAAAGAATTGTCACCCAATCAAACAGGGCCTTGGTGTAAAACAATAGCCAAAAATGATGGGAGGTGTCACACATAAACCTTCATTAATTTGTACTTAGCCATTTGTACTATTATGTGTACATAAAAGGGCCGTCAAAATTGCTACAGAACACACTTTGTGTTTTTCTATTCGAAAATGATCCTCGGGTATAACAATTCTCATCAGCTAGCAATCTCCTCGAGGTTACGTCTTGACCTTACGCCTAATAATTCATGTCTCATCAGGACTCCGATAAGATGGAACTTATCCAATTTCAAGAATATTGAGTTTCGCTGATCCTATCCTTTTTGATAGGGACTCTATTACTGGAATCCTATCTTTATTCAAATACGTCAATACTACGAAGTCAATCAAGCTGCAACTCCTAAGCATAGCATGGCTCTTAAGAATTTGAATAACCTAATCCTATTGAGAATGCACTACCTACATTTATAATTATATCATTTCAATTCATTATCAATGTACATTTTTACATAATTTACAGCACATACATTTTCTCAAATTCTTTCTCTGACTTAAGTATCGGAGGGGCGACGAGAACATACCTCGACGCTTTTATTTCAAGTACCGGAAGGTCTTGTTCGTGCTCATTCTTAGTCGTCACGCTCGAAAATCAGCAAGTACGATTTTTGGTAGCATCATTGGCGCCGTATGTGGGAAACGTTATTAAAAGTCATGGTTAACACACGTTCAGGTCTTCCTCCAACAAGCTCATTCGTACCAGACCCACCACATGTTGCGGAGCCCCCTCTCATCAAGAAGAATCATCGACAGTACCAACTCCCCAACCACAGGTACATCGGCCGACACCAATAGTAAGACAACCGAGAGGGTTCTTGACCGATGCTCGATCGTGAAGCCCATGATAATGGTGGATTCGGGGCCTCGAGGTTGGTTACCATGGATTCAAACGAACTAGCCAAGCTCATACATAATGGAATCACTGCTGGACTGCAAAAGAAAACTTTAGGGATGACATGATTTACCCCTAACACTCCTTTCACATCATAAGTGCTTTCTTATCTACTCTCCAGACCTTCGAAAGCTGATAATCATGAATGCATTAATTTTTTTAATCAAAACAATACTTACAATGTCTTGCAGCAAAAATATTTGTGTGACTACGAATTTATTGCCCTATAATCGGGTAGAATATTTATCTTTCTCTAGTCATTCGACCTCCAACTCCTTGAGAGTTGGTCGAGTCGACGATCAATCTTAAAAAAGTCTTTTAATCTACAAAGGGTTGATAATGTAAATAGGGATAAAGAATTAATACGTATTATTCCATTTTAGACATACTTGCACGTAGGTTGACAAAGTACACAAAATAAACTCTTTGAAATTTATTCTTATAACATTGACCGACTATATCTTTCTTTAATTAATAAAGAGTTCTCTCCATCAATCAAGGTATTTATTTAATAATTGTGTAGTGATCCAAGATTAGTTACATATTAATATATATTTTTTCTTTTAATACAAATGAATTTTCAACTCTAGCTTGTTAATTTTTCAAAAAAAAAAAAAAAATCTGAATAATTGAACATACGTCGACTCCAATTTTCTTACACGTATCATGATAATATTAATCAAGAAATTGGCATAGGTTTTCTTACACGAGCCAATGTAGTCAGGTTGTATATCAAAAACTAACGTAGTACTTTTAAGTTTATATGATATGCACGGTAGGATACGATTTTATGAAAATGAAATTAAGGAAGAGATTTGTCTGTCCGTGTGGACTCATTCACCTTTCTCACCTGGATTTTTTTTTTTTTTTTCATTTTTTTTGTATGAAATCTCTTATACATACTTATATACCTATACAAGATACACCGACGCGCGCATGTATTCTAATTTTCATTTGTATTTATCATTAGTTCTTATTTGATGAGGATTAAAATTAAATTTTAATAAAAATTGATGAAATGTATAATCGAAAAGTTGTGAATCCCATAAAAATATTAAAAGGCTGTTTGGTAGCCATTTTTCAACAAAAAAGAAGAAAAAAATGACCATTGAAGAAGTCAAAAAAGACGACTGTGAGAGGAAAAGTCAAAAAAGTTGGCTAAATTTTATTTCCAATGGGCTGAAAAATGGCTACCAGACAGAAGCTAAAATTAAATTTATATTTCAAATAGGGTCTTAGGGTCCGTTTGACTGCAAAAGTAGAATTTTGGTGAAAAGAAAATGAATTTCAGGGAATTGAATTATTTAGAACTTGTTCTCCAGGGAATTGTCAATTAGTTGTGTTTGATTGGTATAATTTTCCACCTAGAAAATATTGAAAATTTGGATATTTTAGTATTCGTTTGATTTTATTTTTCAAAAAATTATCCATTAAAGGGATATAATTTTTTACAATTCCACTTAAAATTTGTTTCTATTAAAAAAAAATTACCAGGAATTTTCCACCTAAGGTGGTGGAAAAATGAATTCAAGGAAAATCAAGAATATGTGACCGTGTGGGAGGAAGTGAGAATTCCAATTGTCAAGAAAAAAAAATCAAATCAAACAATTAAAAAGTGGAAAAATGAAAAGAATTGTCACCCAATCAAACAGGGCTTTGGCGTAAAACAATAGCCAAAAATGATGGGAGGTGTCACACAAGCCTTCATTAATTTGTACTTAGCCATTTGTACTATTATGTGTACATAAAAGGGCTGTCAAAATTGCTACAGAACACATTTTGTGTTTTTCTATTCGAAAATGAAGAATAATAACAACAACAACAACAATAATAATAATAATAATAATAATAATAATAATAATGCTAAGTGTTCCATGATTTACATCTTATTTGACATCTTTTGTGTTTTCAAAAAAATGGGGAGGTATAGTTGTTTTTTAAATTAACGAATGGTTTGTTGTCACGTGACACAATGTAAACAACGATGTCAAATATGATGTACATGTAGTATCCCAACCCATGTGTTAATGATGGGATAGATCACTATTTAAAGAAGTCAATTTGAGAGTGTATTTGGACATTTAGAGAGTGTTTCGTGGGGATTAAAATTAGATTTTTAGTAAATTGCGATAGAAGTTTTTGAAACATGTGATTGAAAAGTTGTGGGACCATAAAAAATATTGCATGTAACATAGTCAAAATCCTACAACGAGCAAATTCTTTCGGTTGAAATATTGTATTCCAAATTTCTACCTGATATAAATCACGACCAAACAAGTTTTTAAACTTGGTTGTAGTTGCTTTATATTGGCATATAAAACAATAACACGATAATAGGTAATAATTTAATTTCTTTTTTAATTAGTATTATCGTGCACTATTCAGTTCAACTTATCAAACATGTCATTGCATATAACGATAACAATTCATGCCGGATACTCGAGAGGGTCTACACAAGATCACCAAGAAAATGGTGTAGTCTAGTTCACTTTATACATGTAGATTTTTCTTAAGCCTTATAATATTAGAATAAACGAAGATCAAATAATTTTGACGTGTACATTTTTGTTCAATTGATCTTTATCTACGAATCTAGGATAGAATGTTTTGATATAAATATTAAAATTCATTGTGTATAATTTAGAAATTGAAGTTTATACATGAAGTCGATCTCTAAATTAATTTCAAGGTAACATAAACAGAAGTAAAACCAATAACCAAGAAAAATACCAAAACGTTGAAGGAGAATAAAGCTAAAGAAGAAAAATAAAGAATAAAGACGATTGGAATAAAACAATTAAAAGGAGAAATAAATACAAGATTAACGAATCATAAAAGCTCTTTTGCACTTTTGGGTTTTTATTTTCTTTCCAAGTGCTTTTATTGTTTAATTTTGCATTTTATGAAATATTGTCCAATTCAAAGAGCAAGGGCAAATCAGGTGCCGGGCCGGGCCCATTTTCGGTCCAAAACCGACCCAATCGAGCCGAACCGATTCAGTGAGTGAAACTGGCTCCTCAATATATTTTGATTAGTTAAAATTTGTCCCAATTTGATATCGCGTGAAGGTCATTTGACAAGTTGACGTGAGTAGGTGATTGTGAATCATAATAATCCACACGTATCAGTCGAGAAATAAGACATTTTGATAGGCAGACAAAAAAAAGTAACAATCAATAATTTCTTGTATATAGTTGTCAAGTCATGCTATGTGCTGAATAGCAATAATCCACTTAATATAGAAGTCGAAAAGGCCAAAATGTCAATTTTATTATTATATATTCTAATGACGAATCTATTTGTTTGAATTGAAAGCATGAAGATTCTTCTACTATTTTTCCATGACTGTAGTTAGTTGCCTTTCAGTGATGACACTTTTAGAAAATCTTCAGTTTGGTCCTCGAGTTTTGCTCTAAATATTTCTTAAATTTTCTGTCTAAACAACTTTTTCTGCTTTTACGAAGGGTCCGAGTTGGCTTCCATCTTATCTTGTTGTCATTTCACCGGCAAAAATAATATCCCATGTATATTTATTTCTCTCGTAAAATATGATAGCTTTTCGAGATTTGTAGAATAACAAAATTTGTGACTTAACTTGAAAGGTTGTCAAGCATGATACTATCCCAAACTCCCAATTTTGCATTGATTTCAAATTATTCAACATGTTTCAGGTGTCTTCAGATTTGAACGTGTCCACACCAAATAAGAGAATGAAAAAACACTTAGCTCAGAAAAAAAGAGAATGTAAAAACTGAGTTTTTCATAGAAGCTTTTCGATTTTGATAGTTAAGTGGTTAGTTTGACGACTATTAAAATTTCATCTTTCAATTTTCTGTATTTGAAATTTATTGACAAACACAACTTAAATAATTATAATTTACATTTTTTTATTGAGTGATTAGTACAAAACGTCTCTACGTTTAAAATTTATTGTGCAAAACGTTCCCATCTTTCATTTTTTTTTATATTTTCAACCATATTTACACATTTTATTGTAGAAATAATTATTTTTACTCATTTTATATTATTTTTATTGTAAAATCACTTGTGGGCCATCTCCCATCCCACACCACAAATCACCACTATCCCCAATTCCAAAGCAAACACATTTGCAGATTTTTTGTCCGACCACGAACAGATCTGAGCCTCAAAACTATTTTTAGCACAATTATTTATCACTTTTTCTTCTTTTGAAGGGATTTATTTATCACTTTTACCTAAGCCTTTTCGAGAGAGGTAAAAACAGAGCATGTATACAAAATCCGTCTGATATATAAGCTTTTTCACAAAGATAAAGAAAAAAAAGTAATTATTGTAGAAAAAATTTCTTATGAAAGAAGAAATTGGAGTCTCAGATTTCACTTTTTATCATCAGGAGAGAATGTCTAACCCGCCATGGCTGCAGAAATCAGCTGCTTTATGAGAACCCACCTCACAAGTAATCAGATTTAGTCACGCCAAGATACGAGTACGCTCAAAATCTGAACTTTTAATTAAAAAAAATCATCACAGCCTCAAAATAAAGGGGAAATTGCAGCCATTGGTCTCCAAACCAAGTCATTGAGATCTGAGAAGAGTAGTAGCATTAGGGTCCGTTTGGTAGAGCGTTTAGGTTCACTGCCTGGATTGATGTTGATGAAATCGATAAAAGATCTGCAAAGGTTAATATTTTAAGATGGAACCTCAAATCTTAACGTGGTATCAGAGCTCGTTAAATTCCAACGAGCATTCGATCCGATTAAGAATAAAAAAAATTAAGGTGAGGTGAGGTGAGGACATTTACCACAATAAACTTCAAACTGACGTTTTGTGCTAATATTTTTTTTTATAATTTAGGGGTTGTTTGACAAAGTGTGTAATAAAAGTTTTATCGAATTTTGATATAAAAAAAATTATGAATTATGTACTTGGAAAATTAAGAAAATTGCTAATCATATAAAATATGAGAATCACAACTTTTTAAGTTATTTCATACAATCACTTAAAGTATATGATTAATTATTAAACCCCTATTTGGTTACCATTATTTTTAAAAAATAATATTTTGAATAATAATTTTTAGGTGAATGTATAGTTATTAAGTAAGAAATAATTTTGAATTTTCGTGTAAAATATTTTATTAAGTGAATGTGTAGTTGAAAATGAGTATTTAAAAAAGAAGTTTAAAAATAACGACTATCAAACATGGGCTAAATATATTCACACCCACAATTTGTGAAATATGGATATATGGGTTATGATGGTATGGAGTAGGGGGTAGAATCATAGCATTGTTTGCAAGAGAGACAAGTTGAGTTTTGAGACTCCTCATTTCTCTTTCTTAGTCTGTTATGTGTAAACGATTTTGTAGTAGGGTCATAATTTCATCGTGGAGGGTCTCAACTTTTCGTTTACAGGCTTGGAGTGGGTCAATATTATTTGAGTTTGTTGTTGTAAAGTATATTCAATTCTTTACCGGCATTGGTTAATTCTTCTCAATAGGGAATTTTGACGAGCTGCATTTTCTGACTGCTAGTTCAAAGTTGCCTCAGTTGTCGACATTTGTTCAATCGAACCATCTAATTTTCTAGATGTGGGATTCTTGATTTTCCAGGAATGAGTAGATTATTATATGTAAAAAGAAACGAGAGGATGGAACATTGCTATAGACATAGCTGTTTGTGGAGATGGAGGCGAACTATTATCTCAATCCCATTCTTTATGTGTTTGGTTGCAATCATCATCCCAACTAGTGGGCATAATATGTTCATCATTTGTCAGGGGTGGAGTAAATTTTACATAATAGTCAAACTTTTCAGAAGATTCCCCTGACAACGACATCATTAATGGTTATAACAACATAGAAGAATGTTGTGGAATGTAGGTCATCAATCTTAGGCCTTGTTCGATAACTATTTTTTGGGAAGAATAAAGGGTCGTTCTCTTTGTGTTTCAATTTTGTGTTTTGAGTTTTGAATTCATTTTGAGTTTTGTGTTTTAGGGGTGTATTTTGAGATTGTTAAAAATGTGTTCTTTTTTACATTTTCAAAAATTGTTTTCGAAAATAAAAAAAGGAAAACGTGTTCTCTCCCTCTCATCTTCTCTCTCTCTCTTTCTCTATATCCCTTGTTTTCCTTGTTTTCACGTTTGTTTCCCTTATTTTCAAGTTTTTTGTGAAATTGGCTTGAAAATGTCCAAAACGATGATTTTATCGTTTTGTGTTTTGTGTACAAATTTTTTTTCGTTTTCAAAAACGCGTTTTCGAAAATAGGAAAGAGAACGCGTTTTCACTGTTTTGAAAAATCGAAAACAGAAAACGACCCAAAACAGTCAAAGAGAACGGCCCCTAAGTTTTTGAATAGTAATTTTTAAAAAATGTGTTGTTAAAATGTAGGAAAAATTTTGAATTTACATAAAGAATATTTTATTGTGAGAATATGTGGTTGAAAATGAGTATGAAAAAAAAAATTGAAAGAATGATTAGCAAATAGTGGCTTAGTCTTCCAATTCCAATAATTGAAGTCAAAATATTTTTCAGGAAAGATTAATAGCAGAATATCTCCTGAAAGTGTTTCAATTTGGGATATACCTCGTACCTATTGGAAATTGCAGAAAATCCCCACATTTCAAACGTTTTGTACGAAAAACACCCCTATCGTCATCATACGTCTGGTGTACCGTTAAATCCCAGGGATGGGGGGAAAATAGAAAAATTACAAATGGCAAATGCGTCAATTTATGTTTTCATTTTTAATAACACCATCCCAACATGAAGATGATATTTTGCGTAGGACAAAACTGGAAGTTACCAATCAAAACAAAAGGGTTTTCACAATTTCAATCAACAATCAGACAGCAGAAATTGTAGTTGATGTTATTGAGTGGACTAGTGGCACTGAAATTCCTTATTTCAAAGACTGTGTCACATGGGTTAGTAATAACGGTCGCCATGGAGAGAAAAACCTGAGCCTTTCTTTGTTCCCAAATATTATGCACCATCCTTAGTACTTCAATGCTCTCTTAAATGGCTTAGAAATCTTCAAACTCAACGACTCTAATCGTAGTCTTGTGGCAGCAAACCCTAAACCTATACCATTGGCACTGGGATAATAAGCCCCCAAAGATGAATAGTAAATGGTGTACCAGTGGTTTGGGTTCATCACTACCGTGTGATATGTGTCGACATTTTTTGTTGGAGAAGATTAAATTTGCAACAGCTAACTTTAACGACAATTTTGTGATTGGAAGGAGAGGACTTGGTACGGTGTATAAAGGGTACATTGACAATGGTGCAACTGTAGTCACAGTCAAGCAATTGAATCCATCATTGAAACAAGGGGCACTTGAATTCAAAACGGAAATCTAAATGTTATCAACATTGAGGCACCTTCTGGGAGGTGTTGCTTCGTCTTGCACAAAATCTCCATCTTCGTGTTGGGAGGGTGTTATTAAAGACGAAAACATAAATTAACACATTTGCCCTTTGTTATTTTTCTACTCCCCCCTTTCCCTTGGGATTTAACGGCACACCAGGCGGATGCTGATGACAGGAGTGTTTTTCGCACAAAATGTTTGAAACGGGAGATTTTCTGCGATTTTCAATATGCAAAGGATATATTGCAAAATGAAACGTTTTCAAGGAATATTCTGCTATTAATCCTTTCAGGAAAATATGAAAGGGCAATAACTGTCACAAGATTGTTTGATATATGAACAGCTTGTTCATTTCTAAATCTAGCCATTCTCCTTAAAAATATGTGGAAAGAACAGTAGATCTTCCAGACGGCCAATATTTCTCAACGGAATTGATCAATAAGCCAGTGACACTCCAATTTTTCCTTAAATGCAATCTCTTACAAGTTACTTGGTTCGTCCATGCTAGGAAAAGATGTTGTGATCGGGTTTGACATCATTCAGCAGTTATGGGCAAAACGAGTTATTCCTCTTCTAAATAGCATCAGATACAAATACTACTACTTGCCATATATACAGTCAACCAAATATTTTTCAATAACCAATCTTGATAACAAAACAAGCCTATTAATCCGAGAATGTTGTGCAGATTCTCATACATATTTCCTCACTAAATGCATTCACCCTTTGTGGAAAAAGTCAGATTTCTTCATAACCTTACCTTCAAAAGAAACGAAGATATCAACCCTACCAAAGCCAGTCATATTGGAATTAGTCGAGAACACTTCCAGTAAACAACTAAAGAATTAGCCCAATCACAAGCTAAAGGTCTCATTGAGCAAACCACTTCCCAGTAGGCATGATAAGCATTTTATGTCAACAAAAGGAGTGAACAAGTTTGTGGAAAAATGAGACTTGTTATTGACTATAAACCGTTGAATCACTTTTTCACTGATGACAAATTTCCACTTCCAAACAGGAAGGCTTTATTTGCTGGTTTACCCAGGGAAAGGGTATTCTCAAAATTTGACCTAAAAGCAGGATTTTGGAAACTTGAAATCAAATCAGAAGAAGAGACACAAGACATGATTCTGTATTCCAAACCATTACTATAAATGGACGGTTATGCCATTGGGTTTGAAGACAACCCTTTCATTGTTTCAAAAGGCGATCAAAAGAATTTATCATCTAATAATAGAGTCAGCATTAATCTATATTGATGATATTCTTTTGTTCTCAAAAGATGCATATTCTCATTCCCATTTTAGTTCATAAATCTAACAAAACAAGTCGAAGTCACGTCTTCTGAAAAGAAAACGATTATTGGAGTTTTTGAAATTGATTTATTGGGAATGCATATTAAAGATGGTCAGTATTCTCTACAATCAGGAACAATTGAAATTTGCAGATACGAATATCTCCAAAAAGAAAGTCCAACATGTTATTGGAATTGTAAACTATATGACAAATTTTGTTGATCATCTATCTCCCATTATCATATCGTTACAAAACATGCTAAGAAAGATGCACCACCATAGTCTTTAGAACAAACGAAAACAGTTTGGAAGATTATCTATTCCCACTGAAAGAAAGCAAATTTTGCAAACCGATGCAAGTAATCTACATTGGGATTTTTGGAGGAAAAGGATGGGAAAAAAATATTTGTAGATATAAAAGTGGATCATTCTCTCAGAAGCAGAAAAAACATTACCATTCCACTTTCAAAGAAATTTTGGCGGTCAAGTGTGGTATCGAGAAATTTCAGTTCAACCTCATTGGTCATAAATTTTTTGTTGAAATGGACATATAGAAAATGCTCCAATTCAAATAAAAACAAGCACCAAATTCTCAACTACTTAGGTGGGCAAAATGGTTTTCAAATCTCGACTTTGATGTCAAGCATATAAAGGGAAAAACCAATCTTCTTTTAGACTCATCAGACCAAAAATTTATTATATCCAACCTATTTCATAATTTGCATGATTAGTATTTCCTCCTCTTCACTTCTAAACTCATTTCCTCAAATTGAGTCTATCCCTCCAGAACTCAATACCCTCATTAAAGACAAAATCTTTCACTCCAGAGCCAAAGAACTCGTGTTCAAATACCAGTCCATAGTCAAAAAGACAAAGAGGGATTAAAACACTTGGTGGTCTTAGATTTCATTAAGATTATCCACTTTCACTTTTTTTCACATGATTCCACATCAAGAAGTTTCAAAATTTTCTAAAGAACTATTTTGTTTGTTATGGTATCTGTTGGAACTTTATCATATTGGAATTTGTTTTAATATTAGTGCTTCTCTTGAATAGTTAAAGAAATTAGTTTTCAAATTTTTAATAAAAGATATCCATTTCAAGAATCACTTTTTGAGGCAAAGAAATTCTTCGATTGGTTTTTGTTGACCTCATTGTTTGTACCGTTGATGTGGACAATAGATACCGGGCTCACTCATATCCACAAAGCTAATTCCACCACATTGAACATATTACTAGTTGACGATATTTGGAATTTGAACGTGGGAGAAGCTTTATAATACGAGACAAATATGTTTGAGCACCACAAGATATATAAGTGGAATCGTACTATAAGAAACAATCAACAAAGAACCAAACTAAAAATCAAGATCAAGCATTTAACTTTAGGAACAAAAGAGTAAACTCAAAAGGAGAGAATATATGGCTTAGTGTAGAAGTATTTGCATTATCCCCCAATGACACAAAGGGGAAAATATTTATTGTGACATGTGAAATGATGACCAGTGGATAAGGGGACATGTGGCCTCATCTCCTAAATTGAAGCATCTTATCATATGTATAAATTTTGATCCAACTAACCTGTGGCCTATTAAATGCTCCCAAAAAAGAACAACCGCCATATAACCTATATTGACAGGATTTCAACATATTACTCATTACAAGAGTCAAATCAATCATTCCAAAAAGTTTTCATGAATTCAGGATTTTCAAATGTGGTTCGTAACTCGTCATGGTAGAGCTTCAAATTTGACTTCGTTAAGCCTCACCACTTCGACAGGGTCTCAGATTTAACTTCTGCAAAAGGGCTTCAGCGGGTCGTTCACATGGGACCACTTCAGTGAAAGTGAGCTTCGGTACTCTAGATTTAGAGGACTTTGGTAGGTCCTATGCACTCCACGTGGCTTTGGCAAAGGGCTTCGGTGGGTCGGTCACGTGTGACGCCAAGTGGCGAAACGTAACAATAGTTCCTCAAATCCATGTATAGTTATTCATGCCATGCGTAGACTTCCGTCTTGAATGACATTTCTTTATAGCGGTTTTCCTGTCATGATTAGGTTTTCGACCAACACAATTTTATCCTATTTCTCATTGGATAAAAATGTTTGAAACATTTTCTTTAAAGTTTAAAGACATCAAAACTTTCCAACAAAATGTTTTTGTAATCCTAATCTTTCAGAGACAAGGTTGTTTTGTAGATACATGTTCATACGAGCATTTCTCTCATGTCAAAGAGTATGCAATCCAACCTTTCAATCTACATGAAGATTGCGAAAAGTATCCAAAAGAGTTCTAAGAATTTCAAAGAATAATGGTTGAAATCAATCAAACTATTCCCCCTCAAATTTGGCCAGACATAGAAGATAATGCTTCTCGGGAATTTTGTCCCTAGATTATGCTTTCAAAATTCAACGTGACATTAAAACAATCAGAGAAAGCACACGACAACTCTTTGGACAGCTGTTTGGATACTATCCATCCAACTTTTGAAAAATTGACATGACACATTAGAATCAGTTTTTTTCTTGGGCGACCACATCAGTGCTTTTGAGAAACATCCAAATACCTAGAGACAACACTAGAAAGACAACTTTTCCATAAAAAGCTTTTGAATGAATTTGAAGAAAAAGTGACAAAAAATGTTAAATAGACATAGACAAACTAGGACCAAGTAATCTAAACAATCCAAAATTAAGTTATTCAGATATCGAGATAAATTACAATGATGGTGTTTCCAGAACTCTCAAGACCTATATGAATGTGAAGCACGGCCATATGATTTGTATTCAACAGATTCAGATAATTTTGAAAAATTGGAAGGAAAACTTGATCCTAATAACTAGCACGGTGGAAACAACAAGGACTTCCCTCTAAATCAGATGACTCAACCATACCCGCCCAAGTATCAAATCTTAGCACACCTTGATGACTCGACCCACGTAAAAAATCAGTTTTATAAAGTGTTTGTCGTTTGTTATAAGTGCGCTTTTAAAAGTAGATTCATTGCTTTTCAAAATATGCTTTTTTAATTTGTCGTCGTATAAAATTATTTTACCATACTTTATTAAAAATAGTGGTGAAGCATTTGTCTTGATGTAAAATTATAGTCTGCATCGTGTGTATTATTGTCCTTATGTCGATTGTAGTGTATTGAGTGGTATACATAAAATAAAGGATCTCCTCGTCTATATAAGAAGCTCTCCTCCTCCATTGTAGATCATCTCGTGTCCAGTTTTGTTATTAAATGAAAAACTTGATTTGGTGCCTTGAGATTTGAAATGAGGTGTGTATCCATAGGAGTCACGTCCGATTTTAGGGAAATACCGTTCTTGTTTTTGGTTGTGCAACTATAATTAAAAGTTGAGAACCGATCGAGAGAATGGGTTCTAAGCCAATACCATGAATTTCCCTTTTTCTTATGTACAGTGGAAGGCAAAAGAAACGGACGGATACTCCTTTTCCGTTTAGTATCCTTACCGAGTGTGTTAGAAGACTTACTTTTTTCTTATTCGAGTGTATCAGAGGATTCAATGTAACATTCTATGAGGTGGAGGAACCGATACTCTACTAACTAATCTTTATGCTGAATGATTAAATTATTGAATTATGAATTTTTACCCTTAATTAGTCTTGATTCCTCGATCATTTTACGACATATTTGGTATACTTTGTGTCATAACGTGTTAATAGGTATTGAATGTGGATGCCTTTATTTTATATTTGTCTTGATATACTTAAATAAAGAAGTAGATGTTTATTGTGATTTTGAACTTTGTTTTTTAATACATCCCAAGCCGGTTGGCCCCCCTTTTTACAAAAAACTCAGTTTTTCTAAATATAATTTTCAAGAACATATTTTCCCCATAAAATAATATTACACTTAAATCGAAAAAAAAATCTTATTTTTCACTATACATTCTCCAAAAAATCACTATTCCAACACTCATTTCCCCTCAAATTTACAACATTAAAAGGGAGCCAAACAAGGACTAAATATTGAGAGCCCGATCTAAGCCTAATTTCCAATTTTCTTTTTCAAATTTTAGTTAGATTTGAAGAAGCGTCATGACAAGAAAACAAGATGCACATAGATATAACCATTTAATTAAAAGAACACAGGTGAGAATAATTCCTTAAATATATGTTTGTAAATTGTAAACAAGGTTCTAAAGTGTAAAAATACGAGGTTTATTGGAGTTCTTGGAATAATCGATAATGAGAGTCAGAAATGGTATTTACAGCTTTCTTTAAGGATAAAAAGTAATAATAATAATAATAATAATAATAATCCTCTACGCCTAACAACTTAACTTATATTAATATAAAAATGAATAAGAGAAAAAAAAATTAAAATATCCTTGTCGAACTTGTAATACAAGAGTTAGTTACTATATGACAAGATTTTTAAAACTTATAAAAATTAAAAGCAACTGCAATAATTAACAACATATTTGTTACATAGGCAAAGAAATAATGAAAATGGGAAATTCATAATAGCACTTTGATTTGAATGAAATAATAATAATAATAATAATAATAATAATAATTTGTTGTCCATTTGTTAATGGCATCCCATACCATACCCCATCACATGGACTGGACGCCATAACTATAAACTTCAAATGGGAAAGGGAATAGCATTGATTGATTTTATGTTAGGTCCCACTCACATGCAAAGGCTCATTAGTCATCACCTTTCATCTTTCCAATGTCACATTCCAACTAGCGCACCACCACCTCCACAAGATAATTTTGACATGTTTAATAATAATGCATCCAAGGGTACTCTACACTATTAGATAAAAAAAAGGATTTCAAAAAGATTTATCATATGGTTTAATAATATCGAATTTTGATTAGTCTTATTGGTATTACGTATGAGAAAAAGGCATGTCTTACAAGTAAAATCTCCACAAATATTGCATAACCGGCCATAAGAATGCATTAATAAAATGATTTACACGAGTAATAGAAAAATGAGGAGGTTGCAGTGAGAATGATGATCACTCGAAATGGGCATTTTTAGGGTGGGTTGGTCATGAGAGGAGAGGGAATTCTGGCTTCCTTTGGTTCATGCAGTATAAAGAAAGTTTCTTGAGCTCAGTTATGAACGACTCAATTACTCTGATAACCTTATCCATACCAGCAGTTCAAGTCACATTAATTTATGTAATGAAATGAGAGACAGAGTCAGCAAAAAGTTCGTCCATTGATTGGTCAATATAGTACATAGAATATGCCCTGAGAAGTGATCTCGTGGTGTGCCCCAAAAATGTAGCTCGACCTTAATAGAGACCCTTGGACCAAAGTTCTTGAGAACACAATTTCCATACCATGTAAAATTTTAGTTTGATAACATTAATCATCAAGAAATAAATAATTGTCTACGTTTTAAAATTGTATTCTCCTTCTCTGAGTCAACTAGAATCGACTTACCATAAAAAATGCAAATACTAAGATAAATGACCTCATTCAATAGGATTTTCAAAACTTAGCTAGGGTTGAAAATATTGTGCAATGAGATTTTGGGACACACCTGATCTGCTATAATGGGTGCCTTAACCCAGTTGTGAAGATGGAACTCCCATAGAGCAGGACCAAAGATAACATTCTCCTCTCTAACAATTGCAACCACCCAAGCAAAATGCAGCAGTTGCCATTGGGACAGATTCCAGTTCCTCCCTTCTCGTATTGGGAGCATCTGGTGGTCCATACAGAGCTGGCAAAGTAGTTTTGAAAGCAATTCTCTTACAATGAATTTCGATACCCGGGTACCTTTTAGAAGCTAATTAGGCAAGAATATGTGCCATTAGGATTTCCGGAGCACCAGCCGTAACTACTAGATAATGATTAATGATGGTCATTTGACTCTGGACAAGTTTTCTCACTGTTGTTATCACCAGGCTCTGGAAAGCTTTTAAGCACCTGTAGTTTGGAAAGGGGGAGGCCGTAAAAAAATTAGGGAACAACAAAACTGAAACAAAGAAAATGTTATAAACTAAAGACAACTAGCAAGGAAAAACGGCAGTGATATAAATGAAAGCTGCCATTTACCTGATATAGGTACCATGAGACGTATGCGTCTGTGGCAGCATATTTTAGTTGTTCCTTTGATAGAACTTCAACCTCCCAATTTCCAAGTCGGATTTTATTTGGCTTTGGGAGCTACAAGAGACTAAATATGTCAGATTCCATTTGTGGAATGCATGTTCAAATCACAACCACATGAACTAACACAATGTCAGAAACCACATAATGCGCTTTTTAAAACAATATGAAGAATCTTATGAACCTACTAAGAGAAGTAGCAATATATATCTATCTTTGTTTACTATTTTTATGTTTATCCCTGCAAGAAATTCCAGTTTCTTCCAATACCATTAGATTGAATAACGAGTACTTCAAATGGAGCTTTGTAAATAAAACCATAGTAGAGAACAGATGAAACACAAGGACATAAACACTTTCAACCTACAGAAATTTTCAATTAATCAAACAATCCATGATGCGCCCAAGTGTCATGATCAAGCTCTCTGTAGTGCCCTATTATGCATCCCCAGTCCTTGGCAATATCTAGGGGTGGGAAAATTACCCACCTAACCGACCTGATCGGTTCGTTTTTGAGTTGGCTTGGACCAACCCAAAAAGCTCAGTTTGAGGGTTTGAGGGGCCGGGTTTAAAAATATTCAAGGGAAAAATCCCCTTGCACCCAACAAAGTGAACCAACTCGGGTCGGTTTGGTTTCTAGTTGGGTGAAATCCCAACCCGAATTGTCGGTTCAGTTGTCAAGTTGGATCCGACCAGACCTGATCCATGCCCACCCCTACCCATCTATCGATAGTGCCAACTAACTATGCCAGTCCCTGAGAACTGGGGTAGAAACTAGGCAGCATGCACCTCTCCAGAATCAGAGAACCAGACGCATCATGCAGTCAGTACGCTTCAGCAGCTTGCTAAGCTGCGAGGTCTTCTGGATTGAACTTCTCCCTTTGACATTGAAGGACAATATACCTCCACAGTGTTTATTCTATGTTGGTCAAGTTTTAAAAAATCTTTGAAAGTGTGCTGTACATTCATTCTATTACAATGAGTTTTATACATGTTGATGAGTCTTCTACACTCATGATATTTATGTCACTTAATTCGTTATTTTGTTTTCCTTGAGAGAGTTTTAGGGCGTTTTAATGTTGTGATATAGATTGATGAAATTGAAGGAAATAAGCAAAAGTTGGCAAATTGGAGAAATATGCTAAATTGTAAAAGATTCAAAATTCAAGGACTAAAGTGTAAATACTCAAAAAATTATGTTGGACCTCAAAATGAAGATTCGAGAGTACATGGATTCAATTGGATGAAGAAAGAAGTCAAATGGATCAAATATAGTCAAAGTATGATCACACATCAATTTCCAACCAAAAAAGTTATACTCTAGATTTGTAGTCTCATATTGAGACTCATTTTTAACATAGCAAACGTTTGAATTGAAAAATGATATCTCAAGTAAAGTTGTAGCCCTTTGAATCAGCTTTGCAAAGCATCTTAAATCACCTCAATCGCAGCGCAGGGTTTTTGACGCCGCAGCACCCACGTTGTTGAAACAAGACAGAATCATAGGTGCAGAGGCGAGAAAAAAGATTTTTGATTTTTTTGGACTCTTTTCTTGGCCCAACACAATTCCAACCATTCAAAAACTTCAAAATACTATAAATACAACCTTTAAAACCTAATTATAGAGAGGAACGACGGCTTAGAAGACGAGAGGAAGGAGAATTGATCTAGAGCAAAAAGGACAAGAAATTGGAGGAGAATTCGAGCTGCAAAAGTTTTTTTTATTCTTTTCTTCTCCATGTTCTTTAATTCAGATTTTAATATGTTGTTTTTAGTAGTCATCAACTAATTTTAATATCTAGGGTTTGATATAACTCAAGGCATGTTTGGATTCTTTTATAGTTAATTCATTTGATTTTTCTGTTAATTCATTTGTGTTAATTCTTGTGCATTGTTTTCAATTACCTGATCAATAATTGAATGATTTGATACTTTAAATTTCGGCACTCGAGAGAGGAAAATTTAGGCGTGATCTAAAAATAACATAACCTAGGAAATTATAGGTTTCGAAAGAAAGTATAATTTCTTTGAGGCTTATTTCATTTAAGAATCCTGCGTATATAATTTCTATAGTATTAATTCAAAATAGAGATATTGGGATTAAAATATAGAAATAGATTCTATTCGACACTTGAAAGAGGGAATAGAATTTAATTTATGATTCTTGCCTATGAATTCAGGAAAAATCGATAGAAGTAACTATAGAAGTTGAAAAAAATTGTTGATAGTGAGGTGAAATCAATCCCTAGGCTTTCTCGCATTGATATTCTCCTATAAATTGTTTTCAATTCATTTGAATTATTAAACATTTATATTAGTTTAGGATAAAAACATTAAATTGAGATTGGGGTCGTCTAGATAAAGTAAAAGTTAAAATAATTATAGTACTTTGTAGGAATTAAATTACAATCCATGTGGGTTCGACACTTAACTCTACTATTATATTACAAAACTTGACACCGTACATTTGATGCATAAATTCACATTATAGAAAACGCGTGACACGTGTATTGCCAGTATAGTCCACCCATTTAGGCATTTAACGCTTGCAATCAATGTAACGTGCTTTGATTGATGGAATAGGATTGTTTGTGAATAATGTCCAGAAATTGTTCATTTGATTCCATTGTATGCATAGCTGTAATTAAACAATATTATGATGCAACAGCGGGCTTCTGGTGGCAGTAGCCACAGTGGTGCATTACTTGCCATAAAATGTGCCTTTCTTGAGCCACAAATAGGCTTCTCGTGGCACAAAAGAATGGCATCCACTGTTATATAACTTTTCAAGAAATACTGAAAACTAAAATTTGAAAAAGTGGACTGTAAGTACTTAAATAATGATTAAAGCGTTTTATGCATGGTTTCAAGAAAATACTTTTCCAAGCAACATTTTCCAGTCTTTTGCGTGATCAAAGTTACGATTCAAAAGAATGAGTATCACCCTGTAATAACTTTGAAACAAACTAACAAAAACAAGATATAAATCCTGAAAACTAAAGGAGTTAGAGGACTGGAAATCCAATTCAAGACAGCAGAGACACACTATCGTGAAAAGAATATTTAAAACATGCTACAGGCACGATTTAAAGTGAATTCATTTATTGACTAAGCGTATATAAGCAACTATTTAGTGTATATGCAATTCTTTAGTGGTCTCATCGAAAGGTACATACAATGGAGGTTGGTTCAACCCGGGAAAGTTAATGCTAGGTTTCGGGGACTACGTGGCATATGAAGAAATAGGGGACCGGATGCTTCGAGAGTGGTCGTCCACATTTTGTGGAATGAGAATGAAGAACCATGGAAATGCATAATCAAAGTGCAATCAGTAATGGAGTACTTCCCTCATGACAAGGAAAGCAAAGATCATTCACTGAGATAATCAACATGGTCAATTGAAATGAGCAGAGAAGAAACATCTCTTTGTCTCTGTCTTTTTCTTTTCATCAAATAACCAAAGAAAATGAAAAGATAATATGAGCACTACGGGGTCTGACCCCTTAAAACAGAGATCTGTGCACAGAGGAAATGGATTTTATCGCACAAAAGATGATAAAAAGGAATGCGCTCCTGATATATCCTTTAAAAATGAAAATAAATTCTCTAACGAACTTCTCCTTCACATTATATATCTATCTTTTTTCATGTTTGGTTATCCAGAAATTTTCACCAACTCAAGATGGCAAAGAATTCTTTTTTTCCACGTTTACCCCTTCCAATCAAAATGCAACAAGTGGCTCACAGCAAATTATAAATCTCAGCACTTGAAGACAGAAATTAAGACGAGGAATAATAAATACGGTATAGTAGTGAAAGTTATATGAGGATCTTGTAAGTACCAGTCTGCAGATAAGCATTTCAGTTAGACTTGCTAGGCTCCACTTCTTTGCAGCCCCGCTAAGCTTCCAATTGGCTAGATTAGAAAGATCTTCCAAAGTCATTATAGATACATTGTGATCTTGGAAAACCTTAACCGCATCATTCGCAATGCCTACGCCCACCTATGCATGTAACAAGTTGTGTATTGAGTTGTGCTACAAAATATTACTCAAAATAGAAAAAATGAAGACTTCAACAGAAGTTTCAAAATATTCTTTGGTGCTTGTTAAGCAAACCTTCAGAGAAGAGGGGTCCTCGAGAAGAAATCGCAGTTTTTGAGGTATTCCAGAATGAATGATATGCAACACGTGGCAACTATTGTTGTCCCCACAAATCTGCAAAACCGCAGCCTTCCCAGGTGCAACACCTGCGCAGATTAGCAATGTTTCTTTACATATAATAGCAACAGAATCTATAATGGTCTCTATTAGAATACAATTTTAAACGAGGCAAAAATTACAAGGAAAACAATCAGTGTATAGCATAAAAATTATTTTGTCGTGAAAAACTAGAGCTTATATAGATGTATGCATACAATATAACGGAAAGTAAAACAAAAGTAATGAGTAATACACGAAGTACAACATTCTGAACTGTCAAAGAAAATAGACAAAATCATCATTTGGTAACTAAAAATAATATAATCTTCGTTGATAACTTGTTTTAAGAACAAAATATATAGCTCTGTGGAGTGATAACATGGTGGGAGTTTTAACACCCTATCTAGCCGCACAGATATCATCTGTGTGCAGTTGGAAGATGAATCCATAACCTCAACCTTCGCGTCCTTTAGCTTGTACTTCATATTTTTAACGGGCGAATGTCTATCTGAACTTTATTTGATGAAAGTTTGGGCATAAAACTCTAGTTGCAGACTTTATAATCCCAATTGCAATCTTTCCAACAATAAGAAGCTACTCAAAAGAGAAGGGAAAAAATCCCATTAACTTCAGAGCAAGAAGCAGGACGAGAATTGTTAGCTGGACAGAACTGCTGCATTTAAACTTCTTCCGACACATTATGAACTGTCAATAGATATTTCACAATTTTCATTTACTCGTGATTTCTCTCGTCCATCTTTTCAGATTCAACTAGGTGCCTTCTCTGCTCAAGTATTATGAATTAACATTTCCGGACATTTTTCCAGTGCGATCTACTAAAGACTTGCATTACAAATAAAGCTATAGTTTTATTCATTGATGGAGTTGAAGCTACCTTTTCTAAAAGTGGGTCTCCACTCGATATCCAGACCAAGAATGCACTTGCCCTCTTTACTTTTCTTAGCTTCTATGAAATGAAGAAGCTCATCTGCAGCCTTTTCTACCTCTTCAACAGTTCTGCTATATACAATCCGACCTCCAAATTTCACGTCTGTGTACAAAAAAGAACTAAGGCTTGGGAAAAGGGTCTGTTAAAAATGTATAGTAGCTTATAGTTGAAAAGAAAAGAAAAGCAAAACGAAACTCCTTTAAATAACAGTGAAAATAATTAATTTTAATTTGATACAATTTACCATTAGTACTTCGATTTTCAATTAAATTTCTAATTTAAAATAAAAGATATTTATTGATAGGCAACGATACATGTGTACCCTATCCTTCCAGAAAAGGTACAGCTTACGATGCACAATGTACAACCCCACCAAAGGTTCATCAGCAATAGATGTACATGCTATGGTATATCAACTTGAGCAAAAAAAAATAATAATAAAATTCAAAGAACGAATACCATTTAATCGTTCGCAAGAAAAGTATCCGGTTTCCATGTACAGCACAATAATTGTAATATTTCCGACCGCCATTTAGAATTTCAGCTAGAATGTAAAAACGGATAATTAAAAATTTATGATACTGTGCGAGAGAAAAAATAATTTTATTTTACCTTGATAGGGAGAGCGAACAGCATTATCACGAGAAATAAACCGATTTCTAGAGCAAGGAGAAAAAGAGAATGATGTGTGCAGTTCTTTCCGAAAAGTGAATAGAGATTCAGGCAATCGGCGGCGGGTCTTGGGAGGCGACACTGTCGAGGCAAGATCGTTGGTGCACTCCAGCACGTGGCGCTTCTTGATTGACGAAGAGGACGATGAAGAGGAGGATATGGTGGTGGCGGATCTGCAAATGGCGTCGATGGCTTCAAGTTCTTCGTCCGTTAAAGCCCGATCCCAATCGGAATCTGAAATGGAGGGTTCCGTTTCCATTTTGGGAGTGTGTTTGAAGAGGCGGAAGGCGGGGCTTTTTGTTTGTTTGTTTGGTTCTAGGGTGTCAAGGACATTCAAATTATTTATAGCCAAACACGGTAAGTTCTGAAGAAGAATAACTCATAATTGTTAATAAAAGTTGTCGATCATAGTTGTACATAAAGCATAATCTGAATCAAACAAAATATATATGATATACTCCCTTCGTCTTATTTATTTAGACTGGTTTTATTTTTCACACGGATTAAAAAAATTATTTAATATTATTGAAAAAATAATTTTTGTCAAAAAACTTTCCTAATTTACAGTTATATAATTATCAACGACAAATTAAATAAGGGTATATTAGTAAATAAAACAGAACATTCTTAATAAAGAAACAATACTGTATAAATTGAGTATTAACTATCAAACCAAGTGAGAATCATTTTTTTTACGGTTCTATTATTACAACAATTCGGTTATTTTAACAATATTTTACTTTTTTCATTTTTCAATATGTATTTAATTATTTCAATAATATCATACATTTCATTTTTCAATATAATTTATTAATCATTTGAACTATTTGAATGACATTATCACTAATTATTTGCATATATTTAGTTATAATGAAAATGCATTCGACACATTCATTATTTTACTTTTCGTTTTTCAATATGTATTTAGTCCTTGTTTGATTCTCATTATTTTCAAAATACATTTTTTTTCTTATTTTCAACGATGCATCTTTCAATAAAATAATATTACACATAAACATAAAATTTTTCTTATTGTCTAACTACACATCATCCATCAATCTACTATTTCAAAATACATTTTAAGAATAAAAATTGGGCGAAAATATGCACTTAATTTATTTAACAATATTTCACATATTCATTACTTTTCGTTTTTCAATGTGTATTTAATCATTTGAACAATATTATCATAAATTATTTTGTCAATTATTTAACTATGATCAATATATATTTGACGGATTTATTCTACTTGATTGGATAGTAAATTAATTTCATTATAATTTTTTTTTGGAATAAAAGATGAATATTTTTAGAGTTTTCTTAAAGTTGATTTATTTAATGAAGGTTAAAATATAGAGAATGTAAATTGGATGCATATGTATAATAAATAATTTCAATTGATATATTCAATATATATTAAACCCCCGTTTGAGCAAAATTATTTTTTTATTATCGTTCTTCTACTTATTTTTAATCACGCATTCTTCAATAAAATAATATTTTCTACCACATCAATAATTTTTCATTCTTTTCTACCACACATTCTCTATCATTAAAAAAATGTATTCTTGAAGCAAAAATATGCACCAAATAGGGGCTAAGTGAGTATGAAGAAATGATATTAGTTGGATGTTCAATTCGGATCAAAATAGTAAATGGGGGGACTATTTTAATTGACTTCTTCAACTATTTAAATTATTTTCACAAAGTGATTTTTATTTCGTTTGAATCAAAAGTTCATTCCACGCAAATATTAAATTAACTAATTTTTATATTCTCACATCTTACAATGTCCTTGTTTGATCCTTATTATTTTTAAAATATTTTTTTCTCTCTTATTTTGTATTACATATTTTTTAATAAAATAATATTACACGAAAGTATAAAATATTTCTTTATTTTTCAACCATACATTCTCCATCAATCTACTATTATAAAATACATTTTTAAGAAAAATAGGGTTCAAACATGCTCAATATTATTTTTGTAGCACATATAAAGCATTTCGAAATATCGTACAACAAGTGTATATAAGCCCCTGTTTGGCCCCATTTTGGGGTGTTGAAAATTTTTGAAATAGTGATTGATGGGAGAATATGTAGTAAAAAAGTAATGAAAAGTTTTAGTTTTGTGTGTAATATTATTTTATTTAATAAATGTGTTGTTGAAATGAAGAGAAATAAAAAATTAATGTAATGTAATGAAAAAAAGTGGGGGCCAAACGAAGGTTAAAAGTGATTTGGCTAATTATAAACAATCCATAAATATGAGCCAAACAAGGGTAAGATACATAGACAGTCGTGCAAAATCTTTACCCATGGTCATGTTCAATTCATCATATTAAGATTGTGTTTGACACTTATTTTGGAGAAGAAGTTGATTTGGAATAGTAATTGATGGAAGAATGTGTAGTTAAAAAGTAAGATTTTTTTTGGATTTATGTGTAATATTATTTTATTGATAGAATGTGTGATTGAAATGAAGAAAGGGGAAAAAAGAAAAAAAAATGGATGTAAGCCTTGTTTGACGATCATTATTTAAAATTTTTTTTCGACGTACTCATTTTAAATCATACATTCACACAATAAAATATTTTGCTCCAAATTCAAAATTTTTCTTACTTTTTAACTATACATTTTGTAAAAGTCACTATTCAAAACCTCATTTTACTTAAATAATAGTTTTCGAACAAAGGCTAAATATAAGCTGAAAATTTAATCCCTATTTGGACCTCATTCTAATTTAATCCCTATTTGGACCTCATTATTCAAAAAGTTTATTTTTCTCCAAATTTATTATCAGCCACATATTCTTCTAGTAAAATGATTTTAATCATAAATTCAAAATTACTTTTTACTTTTTAATCATACATTCTTTAAAAAAAAGTTACTATTACAAGATCTATTATCCCAAAAGTGGCTCAAACATACTCTTGATCTCGTGGCAATTTTTATAGCTCAAACCTTAGCCCTTGTTTAATGACCCTTGTTTTTGAAAAAATGGAATTTTGGATAGTTATTTTTTAGAATAATGTATGGTTAAAAAAATAGAAAAAAATTAAGTTTACGTGCAAAATATTTTATAGTGTAAATATATGGTTAAAAATGAGTACGAGAATTAAAATTTTGAAATAATTGTTGTCAAATAGACTTTGGGTTAAAGTATCTCGAGAATGCTAATTTCCATATCGTGTAAACTTTATTCATCAAAAAATAAAGAGTTGTCTATATTTTAACATTATATTATTCTGAGTCAACAAACATCAAACTTTCCAGTAGTGAAGGTGAAATTCCCTTAGAGGACGACCAAGATATTATGTTTCTCATCTCTTAACAATTGCAACCACTCGGAGCAAAAGAGGAAACAATTGCCAACATATTCGAGATCATCGACTCTCTTAAAGCAAGATATGCTTCAGTAGCCTTTCCTAAGCTCTAGCTTCAGCTGATGCAGATTAATTAAAAGAGAAAATCATAAACAAATTAGAAAAGAAAATGAATAAAAAATGATTTACGAAAACGTGCATAACTTTGAGCTAGGTTATCGAATTTTCGTTCGTGAATACAATCTGAAAGAGGTTTTAGATTTTACACATTTTTGCCAGATGACTCGCTTTCTCACTTTAATTATCAACAGGTCTGGATGTATAGGAATCTGGGAATAACAAAAACGTAATAACAAAACGACATGCCAAAACCAGGAAAAACATGGAAGTAACAAGCACAACGAAGTCTGCCAGTTTACCTGACATAAGTACCAATAGAGGGGTGCATCCGTGGCAGTGTATGTTAGATGTTCCTGTTAGCCAAAATATTGCAGTATAATTCTATTAATTACAGTAAGAACAGAATAAGCAATCGAAAATTGCACGAAATATTAAAAGAGCGAATAAACTTTCAAATCAAGGCCCGTGTAAACATAATTTCCTTAAAATAGATTCGTCCCCTCACCGTAGTTGTTTAATGTTTAGTTCCAGCGTATGTTTCAGGATACAACGGAAAATCAGTAGAGTTTGAGCATTGCAGATGCTACTTCGACAAACTTACTCAGTATCTAAATACTATCACCACCAAGACCTTGGTAGAAAGTGTGAATTATATATGCAATCAGGAGACAATTTTTTATGTAGAAAAGTGAGATTTTGTTGTCGTAAGGGAGGAAGATGACTGAATAAATAGGCTGTAAGTTATGCTATTGATCCGAATGTTTCCACGCATTAAGTGTGCTGACGCTCGAACACCTTCTTCACCCTCTTTGAGTTTTGAAGCATTTTCAATTAAAAGGTGGTCAAGTAATTGTCCGTCCAATCCTTGCCATAGTGCCAATTGCCTCGCAATGGCTCGTCACGACACAAATAATAGCATCCATCCATTTATAACTTTACTTAGTGAAGTATCCATCCATTTATAGCCCGTTTGATCCCATTAAAATTATAATTCATTTTTTTTTCCTTCTTATCAACCCTCATTTTTCAATAAAATAATATTACAAGTAATCTCAAAAAATTTCTTAACCACACATTTAAAAAAATCCCCACTATTCTAACCATTAAAATTTCAAATAATGGGACCAAACGGGGGCATAACTTTGCTTAACGAAGTATGTTGAACTACTTGATTAAAAGTTTAATCTATAATATATTAAATATCATATCAAGTGATAATATTTTTTGGACGATTTTAACCTTACTACAATTCAATTATTTCATATCTTATTTTTCATCTTTCAATACGTAATAAACACTACAAAATTATTGTTACATATGAATTTTGTGTTATTAATTCTCAATTAATTAACATTCACATTAATCTATATTCAATAAAAATTACCTCGTTTGAGATTCATCAAATCATCACAATAAATTGGTATCAAATACTTTTACAACACTTATAAAATATTTCAGAATAACGTACAGTGTGCGTTCAATTTTGACTAGTCTATTAAAGAGGATCACATGTATATTATTTAGATATTGCATTCGACAAGTCCCAGTCTATTGTGGTGTGAAATTCATTTTTACATGTACACAATTTTATTAAAATGGGTCATAGCAAGATTCAAAGATTAAATCGCTGTTTGGTACAAATTAAAGCCCTTGTTTGGTACAAATTAAACTATATATTTTAATATAAATCAAAATTAACAATTAATTTCAACCAAAAATTTTATAGGTCCTATAATTTTTCAACCACATATTCCATCAATTTTTATCAAAATCTACTAAAAAATTAATTTTAATCCCACCAAATAGAGGCTAGGACATGTGTCCGCTCCAATACCTTCTTGAACTACTTGATTAAAATGTTTAAACGATGACCATATATATATATATAATTTTTTTTT